>JAOEHQ010018060.1:0-14993 GCA_025447715.1 Asclepias incarnata
TTCGACGGGAAGTTCGTTCGTGTTCGTTCGTTTAGTTAAATGAACGAACATGAACACAAAAATCTGTTCGTTTAGTTCGACGAACGAACATGAACATAGCTCCCGTTCATTCATTTATGTTCACGAACGTTCAATAATATATTCATATTCGTTTGTTTATGTTCGTGAACATCCGTTCGTTTATGTTCGTGAACATCGGTACATTTATGTTTTTGAACATTTGTTCCTTTATATGTAAATATAATTTTTATTTATAGCTTAGTTATATTATATATATTAATATTAATTAATACCAAATCATCATACTTAAAACAAAAAATTTAAATATAAATACTTATTTTAACTCAAACCCTAAGATATTTTCATTTTCAAAAGTTTTCATCCCACCTATCACATGCCTTCCAAGTTCCACCAGCCTCCTTATTTTAAATTTCTCAATTAGTAAGCTCCATATTTGTTTTTTTCTTGTTTATTTTGTTTCCTAAAGTATTTTTAAAAATCCACGTCAAGTTCTCTTTTTATTTCTTGGATCTTTACAATAACACCAAGTGATCGATGTTATTCCTCAATGAAAGTTATCTATAGAGATAACTTTGAAGTTATTGATGTCATCAAACCACTCATGTGCTTGATTCTTTGTTAATCTATTTTAGTATCATGTGTCTAGTAAAATAGATGAAATAATTAATATCGTGTTTATCTATTTGTTCGTTTATGTTCGTGAACATTCGTTCATGACCACAAACGAACGAACAGAAACAAGCCAATTTTCTTAATGAACGAACATGAACACAACTTTATGTTTGTTTATCCATTCGTAAACCGTTCGTTAAGTTAAACGAACGAACATGAACAAGGTCATGTTTGTGTTCGTTCGTTTACAGGCCTATCCAGAGATTCACGTGAACTACATGGATTTTTTTCACGTAGTGTAAAACTTCATAAAAATTTCAACTTTTATAAGCACATTGAGTTTAGATACGTTGTGTGAGCATTATTTAGGGTGAAGGGCGTGGTCGGCAAGAATCAACGGAAAGTGACATAGGCTAGTAGTGGCTTCGCGGCAACACCACCTCCTAGACGCGACACGCGGTGTTGGTTTCAAAAATCGGCACCACTGGGCGGATGGAGAGAACGTTGGGGCGTATGGGGACGCGTGCTTTTGACCCTTTTTTTTTAATGCTGGGGGAACGTACTTTGTACTTTTTTTATATATAAAAAAGAAAAATACCACTTTCATCTCCCCCCCCCCCCCTTTATAAATTCATGCAACAATCAAAATAAACATTTCACAACACTCTTACCAATATTTACACATCAATCAATAAAATGGATGCCCCTTTATCATATACTAACCGTATGACAGTTGATAAAATGAAATCTGCAATCCTTGAAGATATTAAAGAGGACAAGAAGTATAAGGAAGACATTCTAACAATTGGTAACAAAATTTTGAAGGCAAAGATTGCAAGCGAACGTGTAATCGAGGGACTACGAAAGGGGAGTAAGGCAACTTCCCCACTTGAAAAAATTTATATTAACTATTTTCAAGACAAATGTAGATTGACAGCTGAAACTGGTGAACAAATTTACGAAATAGTGGCCTCGTTGGAATACACGAAAGATGCTGCTGAAAGAGTAATTTCGAATCTTGTTGTGTTTGAAAATAATAAATGACTTTATTATTAGTGAAATGTATAATGTATTTTACTTATCTAATGTAATGTTTTAAAAAAATATATGAATTAGTGGTTGTAATATTAGCTTTTATTAATGAACGTTAGGGCGTGTTGGGAGAAGTGCTTTTGACCATTTTTTTTTAACGTTGGGGGAGCGTGTTGTGAATGTTTTCTTCTATAAATACATCCATTTTATACACACATTCAAACCATCACAACACATCAATTGTATTTAATATACACAACACACAAATACTGCGAATGGATCCAATCCATCCCAACCCAAACCAAGAAGGAAGTATTATGCTCATTCAAACCAAAGCGAGGGTTTGGACACGAGTGGAAGAAGAGGCTTTGGAAAAAACATTTACTAAAGTTTCTGAAGACACGAATAAAGGCAATGATCAAACCCATAAGGAATTTTGGGGGAAATTGTTAACCAGGTTTAATACGCATTTAGGGCATATATTGGGTCGTAGTCAACATCAAATTCGTTCCAAATGGGTTTACGTTCAAAAAAGGGGTTGAGACTTTTAATTATTTTATTTAGTAGTAGGCGTTGTATTTTTTTATTTATTGTTTTTTATTTTTAAGAAGTAATTGTTTTTTATTTAGTGAAGTCTTGTTTATTTAATGTTTGTTTTTTTAATTAATGTCATGTAATATTAATTTTTATTTTAATGAATTGTTTAATTAAAAAAAAATATGGATGTTGGCAACTTTGGGCAAAATTTGACATGAAATGTATATGGCCAAGTGGCATGTTATGATTGGCTACCTTCTTTACCAATTTTTAACAAAGTGGCATCACACCCTTCTCGCTTAGTGGGTGTATTAAATCGTTGTTAATAAAAAAGACACCCATTGTGTCTGCCAAAGAGTTAGGATAAGATGATTACTATATATTGAGCAAGGACAATATTTCGAGAAAAATCCCCACCGGAGGTAATGTGAAGAATAGGTCGAAAATCTTTGTAAGAATCTGAGTATGGAACTAATTAAGATGAGAGCCATATCACCACCGTTTTAGTTGGAGAGGCCGGTGCTAATCATAAAGATAGTGGTATAAGGTTTAGTCAGATTAAAACCTAAAGTAGAATGCTTATTTGAATCATAACTCAATTATATGTCTTCTTCACCTTTTATTATCATTAGCAGAAATTCTAGAGCATTTTTCGGTTATGATTTGTCTCATTTGTGGAATGCAAAACGTTGATAACTGACAATGCTGACTGCCCTGCCCCGCCCCGACAAGGACAATGATGTTCATACTGACTTAGTGACCCGTAAATGGAAGCATGACCATAATTACACAAACTCCTCTCCTTTGGAGCCCAAAGTTGTAGCTTGTGCACCTGGGCATCCACTTTGGATTCCTAAGCCTCTAACCGTTTGTGAAATGTTTTTTGACTAATCCTCAAGTGGATTGTCAATTGTGGCTCGACACTCATACAACTAATTTAGATACTATGGTCAACCACTAAGCCCATGGAAATTGGCATTGAACTCAAACTTGACAACTAGAGCACCTTCTCTCACGGGTTTCAAAATGTCAAAAGCTTCTCAAATTATTTTTCTTTAGTATTGTCTCATCATGGTTGGCAAGGGTCTGGTATCGTCTATTGGCTACTTGACATTCGATCTTAACGTTTGATTCAAAACACTTCATCTTACTACATCTAAATCATTTAATGTTTGATGGTCTCAGTTTTTAGTGTGAAAAACTTTTATAACTTTAATCAGGTTGCAGCCTGTGAGGGAAACCTGAGAGAGCAAATACAACTATCAAAGTAACTTATTCTTAATTACTGCCGGATGCAGAAGACATTTGTAGTTGGATTAGAAGAAGACTTTCCATTGTTCTCAAACCCTGCTATAGAAAGTAACCACCGCCTTATTTTAATTTCTTTATTACTCTTAGGATATATACTTAACTAACATGCTATTCTTCTTTTCTGGTCTCGACTGTTTTATTTGGTAGAGATGGTATTTTATATTTAGAGGGTTATCAAGATGGTTCATTAACACATGACTCACATATCTTTTGCAAGATGGTTTTCTATAGAACTGTGTTGTCCTTTTCATGCCTAGTTTATGACTGTTACTGCAGTTTATTTCCTTTTCTGAGTCCGTTTTCGTTGTGGTAGTGCAGGGTCTCTGAATTACGTGGCAAGACTAGCTCTCATCTTGGCTATAGCTTCAGATGGTATGTTTCTATATGCTTATTGGTATTATCATACATCTTTAGTCCATTTTCAAATAAACTCGTCATTTGACAGGTCATGCAGAATGAATGGATAAGGATCATAAACGGCGTCTCATTCTCTGGCACCAAATTCAAGACTTGGCAGACATTATATTACACTTTGTAAGTAATGTAGATACCCTGATGTGTTTTTCCCATACAAGTAGTAATTTGTTCTTTTTTAATGTTCATTACATCATGCTTTGATTAGGTAAAGGAGAATGGGCTAGAGGATAGTGTAATGACGATTGAAGAAATTCGCTCAGGAATTGAATCACAAGGAACAGGTAAGTAGATTATTTTATCTAAAATGCGTTGATGAATGTCAGGGGGGTTAGGAAACGGGTCAAAATGGGTCTGGGTCGAAACGGGCATTGTTAATGTACCGGGTAGAAATAGGCCATGCTGGGTTTGGTTGCCGTGCACATCCTTTGTTGTCTGTTTTTTAATTACAGATAGTTAATGTGGACTGTTAATTATTACAATTATTATAATACGAATATTTTTGAATAAAGTGAATTACAGGTTATATGCATAAAAAATAAACTTTCATCAGTGTTCAAACTGTTTGACCAGTTTCCATTTAGCTGAGTGTGATTTGACCCATTTGAGATAAAACTCAACTCAAATCAGCCCATTTATTAGTGAATGAATGTCCCCTGTACAAACAACATAATAATCCTAGAAAACTAAAAATCAACTATATTTAAGTGGTTCATTGCTAAGATTGCTATGATTATCTCATGATTTGAGACTGTAGTTGCATTAACCAGGACCAGTTAATTTGCATGAACAAACAGAAAATGGATAAAATATTTGAATTGTTTTCGTGACACATATCACAATCATATATTTCAAAAATCCGTGATGTCATATTCCGGTTAGCAGTCCAAATCAGACCCCATATCTAACATCTTGGTGGATATATCATATATCTAGGAACATTCCTCCCGTAGAACTCATTCTAAAGAGTTCTATTAGGCTCATGAAGTCGTGATCATGTTTTTGATATGGTCTTATAATCTGCGGTAGTTGCCATTGCCTAAATGTGAAAGTAGAGGGGGAACAGGTTAGGGAGGTTGACTGGTTGAGTAACCGGTGAAAAAGGGTTGTTATATTACAGTTGAAGTGGGCCAGGTTGGGCTGGCCCTCAAACATCTATTTGTCCTTTTTTTATGGGAGGTGATATTTGTACCACATATTTTGATACATTTACCAAATTGTGCATATTTCATTACATACTGTACAAGTATCCAGTGTATAGTTTTGGTAAATTAATCAAAATATATGGTACCAATATCATTTCCCTTTTTTTATATATAGTTAATAATGGGTTAGCTATAATTGCAAAGCCATGTTGTTATATTACTAATGGTTTTTCATAGATAAAGTACTTTAGGAGGCTGTAATGTAAAACATAAATAATTTTAGCCACTTTTTAACCTGTTTGACTCATTTCCTTTTAAGTAAATATATTATTTGACCCGTTTGACCGTTAGGAATAAACCATATTCGACCCATTCATACTATTTCATAGGGTCCAAAATTGCTACCTCTCCCTGGATGGAGCTACATACATCTGAGAGGGTGTAGTCGAACCCTCTGAACAAAAAGTTTCTCCTTAGATCTAGTGGAATTTAGTGTTAATTTCATATAAAATTGTATTTGAACCCCCTGAATTTTATCCACAAGCCTTAATAATCTTGATTATGAACCCACTCGACAAATTTTTTAGCTCTCCCCCTAGACCATGCTCCAAGAATAAGGACATTCGAGAGATCATCCTATTCAGACAAATAAAAATGCTCTACCGACCTTTTAGGAACTAGCTTGCGGTCATTTCTTTTTGTGTTATCATTTTCTGTTACTGTTTTAACTCTCACTGCTAGAAAATTGAACAATTTCCATCAATTACTCATCTTCTCACAGGCATTCATGGGATGGACCGTACAGTCCTAACGAGGGCACTTAAACTTCTGAAAAACAAGGGAAAGCTTGCAATCTTCAAGGGAACTTCAACGGATGATGAAGGTGTAAAATTCTCCATATGACGTGACATTGACACGTAATGTATTTTTTTAATCTTCTAAGCCATTTATCAGTTCTACATTCAAATAATCTTATTAACATACTTGCATATATATAAACGAGTCCAAGATTACCTTTGTTAGTCTGTAGGATCGACAAATGTTTTCTTTTTGCAAAGAATACATAAAGGTGGCCTTTTGCCCCAACATCCATTGAAGATAAAAAAAAATTTACTGCAAAAGGTACAAGTCATTATAGCTAAGAATCATACTGGAAGTGGATTTACTATTTGGTTCAAAAGTAAGTCTATGTTCAGCTGTAGTTTTAGCAAAAAAGAAACTGAGCATTTCTTCTCTTCTAGTGGTCAGAATATATGCATTCGTTGTTACGTATCATCGAGTGCTTACAAAATGGCTAGTAAAGCCAAGTGTACCATTATTAAGCATCTTTCAACTGTTATGTGGAATCATTGGTTTGCTTGAAGCTCTGAAAAACTCTGTTTATGGCACGAATGAAAGCTAATTACGATACTTTAATAACAAATAAATTTCAGTCGTTATTTACATAATAGTGATAAGAACAACGCAAATTAAAAACGAAGATGAACTTTGATCAGCAGTGTGGCACTTGCTCAACCCGCTTAGGGCAAGCTGCATGCTCAACTTTCCTTTTATAATCTTGAAATCAGACCTGTGACGTACATTAGCACCAAATTAATCAAGCCTTTTGTTATGAGAAATGGGCATGATTAATAATAGTTTAAAGCGTCTAGCAGAATAAAATTTGAAACCTGTTGCTAATGTTTGTCGCTAAGCTGACCAAGTGGAGCTTCGCGTCTTCAAATTTAACTGTCATTTATTAGAAAAAAAAAAAACTTGATATCTAACCGGTTGCAAGCAGTGTTATGTTTTGTATCATTTGAAAAAGTACCTTCATGTTGTAATTGATCATCTTTTAACATGTCAGTCTGATTAAAGCATAAACATATGCACTAATTAATATATAATAAAGAGAGATCATATCACCTAATCTATCTTATCTTTATTCCAAAAGTATAATATTTCACTATCTAATTATTAAAAACTCAATGTTAGATTTGTGTATCATTTTGATTCTTCAGTGTTGTTGTGAATCTTTATTTCTTCCTCAAATCAGAAAATAGAAAGTATACATTTTGCATCTTCATTTTCCTTGTACTAACAATGCTCATATATATTTTTATTTCAGACGGTAACGAATTACATTTTGAAGGTATTGTTATTTTAAAAGCGTATATATATATATTAAAATACATTGGCAAGTAATTTATGGAACGAGGAAGCATGATTGTTTGGGGAATAATATCTAAAGTAGCCAACAAAGCATCTACTTTGGCATATGTTTTATGTTATGTTATTGTCACATCTTGATTATCTTGTTATAAAATTCACCTTTAATCGCTCTTTAACCAATATCACTTGAATCAAATTCCAGTTCTAGTGCCACTCGAACATCGCATAAACTAAATTATCTAACGTCTCCAAAAATTCCGCTATAGGGTATAAAGCAAGTTACTTGGTCCCCTCACCTTTTTTCGTGTTTCTCTATGGCACAACAAATACATCTTGTGTGCGCACGAGAGTGGGTGATGTACAAGTAAATAAATTTTGTAGGGCACAGTTCTGCATATAGTATAGTTTCGTAAAGAGGCTCAAAGGTGGCCGCTATTCTAGATTCTGAATGAGAGCCAGGCCACAAGCATCTCAAGCTTTATAAATAACTAATGTGCTTAAATGATTAAAGAGATATATAATAACGATGGTATCTAACTTTTGAAAATTAAAATATAAAAAATTTATGAGGTTTTATGGATCTTGAATATAATTCGAGTGACTTTGACCCGTTCAACCTGCTACCATTTTAGCTAATTTTTTAAAACTTGTCCATTTTTTGACATATTAGAGACCACAGCCCTAAGTCCCTAACTGGCCAATTTACTATAAACGGGTCAGAATTACCACCTCTATGAAGTTATAACAAAATACTAATTACTATACAGACTTGTATAGGTTTGGTAAATGCACATTTAAGTTTGGTCACTTGGGCTCAACAACATTAACACTATGATCATAGCTCAGATGGTCAAATTAGCGAATCGGGCTATCTGTTACATATCACACATTTGCTACGAGTCCTTAGTAGCTCTATGGCTCATTCTTCTTTATGTATGTACTTGTTAATTGGATGTGTGTGGCAGGGAAGGTGAGGATTTTGATGCCACAAGCCTCAATGGACCCAAGATTTGCATTAAAGTTGACAAAAGCAACTTCTTTAAGACCAGACCTGAGAATCTACAAGCTGCAAAGCCAACATTCACAAGTTTTTAAACAAACCATCACTTTATTTTGGATGTTGGCTAATTTGCTAAAGGCAGAATCATGCCCATTCCCCTTTAGATTCTACTTTAGCAAGTATCTAGCAAGTACATTACATTTAAAATCTTTAGCTGTACGTACACGTACCATACGCAAAGCCCATGGTCCCACTTCCTGCTTTCATCCTTGTTTCCTTGACGACGTATAACATCATTGAGCGCGGACATATATGATGAGAGCCCATGTCATCATGGAAAAATGCATTCAAACTGTTGGAAATTAGCTTTAAAAGATGATATGGTGATCAAAGTGATCCCAATGCATGGTAGTTATGTCATTATCATACATAAACGAACTTGCATTATCATCATGATTATGTAACTAAAAACAGATGACCAAAATAGAGAAGAAAGAAAAGTGTAAAGGAACAAATATGGCACTATAAACTAAGACTGTTCTTTTACTACATGGGGAACAGAGCTTGGAATTCTAAAGTGAGATTTTCAAAGTGCCATAAAGTGAATACTTGGTTTTTTTGCTACATTTCTTTTTTTGAAGTTCTATCATTTTTCTTAATGACTAGCCTAACATAGTTCCCATATGCTAATTATTTCCCTCAATGTCTTTTCTTACTAACTAAGGAATAGTAATATACATAGGGGAAATATTGCATATTGTAAGGGGGAAAAAATTCTGTTTGCCTCTTAAAGTTTATTAAATTAAATGTATACACTGAGTCCTTGGGGTGTGTTGCAGTACGTATACTATCCCCATATACATAAATAACCTCCAAAAAGTGTATATATAATTGTTAGGCTAATTGCTTAGTTTTATGAGTAAATTACATGGATCGTCGATTTATCTGTTTTTGTCCTCTTGAAAATTTGGTTACAATGGGCATCTCCATAGTTGTCATTTTTTCCCGATTACATGCTTTTGACCAAAAGAATATTTTTGTCATTTCAAGTGGCAATTGGATCAATTTGGGAAAAATCTGCCAACCACGAGGATGGGTTTGGGAAAAAAATCGACAACTATGGGAATGCACATTGTAATTAAAATCTCAAAGGGACAAAAACAGATAAAACTACTAATCACAATCCGTGTAATTTATTCTAGTTTTATTTGAATGTTTTGCCCATATCAACATCGAATCATGAGCATGGTTTTTGTCTTTGATCAATGGACAAAAGTAGAGAAGGATGAAAAAGATGCTTGGCTTGTAGTTGGTACTGCTCTACTGCTCCAATTCCCAATGGCCATCCTAGTCAGATTCTTCTTTATTTTTCTAACAGCCTTAATCTGCTTGAATAGAAGAGGATTATGATTGGGATAATCTAAAACTTATATGGCAAGTGGGTCCCTTCCTGCTTTATTCTATATACGAAGGCTTATATCTAAGCATTGGATCACAACACCAAGAGGATTTAACTGTCTTACTCCAAAGAAAAACTATCATCTCTATTTGTCTACTTCTCTTGTTTACTACTTATAAACTATGACTTATAAACTATTTATTATTCTTACATGTATTGGAATATTAGCAGTTGAACCATACATGGTTTCGGGCTTCAGAAACACAGGCATTGAACATGTCCTGTATCGTCGCATTCTTAAGGCAGTTTCCACTGAGGAACTTCAAGCAAAGCCGTCACCTGCATCTTTGAACAAGAGCTTTGATCCTTATGGGTCAAGTAAAAGACCGGTTCGTAAAGGGTCAGACCCCATCCACAACAGATCTTGATATGAAGGCTGCAATGCTACAATTCAAAAGGCTTCAGAAGAAACAAAGGTTACGATATTCTTTTTTGTCAGTTATAGGAGGTATTACTATAGATTGATGTGCATAACCAGATTTTATGGATGACCCGTAAAGCATGCAGTGAACTTTGTCATGATCAGAAAGAGTTCATCCGCGATGTTGCTGTGAATTCTGTCACAAACCAAAATGACAGATTCTTTCTTAGTTCTTGTTGAACAACAATGAGAACATGAACAATATCAAGATTAAAGATGTGTCATCATTTGTTGCTTTAATTCTTACTGATGTAATGATATTGTTTGTCCCTAATCTAATATCATATTGTTCCACCTGTTCTGGTCTACTTAAAAGATGCCTTTGTGTTGTATTTTTTAGTTCACAGAAACAAGTGAACAACTATCGACAAGGATGAACTTAAAATCATGGTACAATTCAAAAGGCTCGGTTGTTTATGTTGAATGGAAAACGACTTTAAATATTCAACGAAAGTAACATACACACGAAAGAAACAGAGCAAGCCAGAATTTTATTCTAAGGTAATACTTATTTTTCTACCGAAAACCTGATCTGAATATATTTCCAGTCCCAAGAATTATCATCCATGCTGTGTAAGGGTCATGATGCGAAAATTAGGTACAAGGGTACCCGGACCTTTCTATAAGCTCTTCCCAGTTTGTCATTCTTTTTTATCACCCGTGTCTTTCAAATTCTTCTGCCAAAACCTCTTCCTGCAAACCATTCTCTGGCCAAAACAAACAGAGCGATGGACAAAGCTTCTATCTAGTTTGTCTAAAGTCGCTTGTCTATCATAAGCAAGAATGATTCAAACTGACCATAAACAACTAGCCTTAAATTGAAACATATTGGAGTGTCTCAAAAAGTAGGAAACCTTTTATTAGTGACAAAATTGTAGATGACTTTAAAATTGTTTATCCGATCAAGAACGCCATTGGTAGGCGAGTGATAAAAAGCCATCTCTAAATAATGAAGTAGTTTGTCAATCCCAATGCATTATTGTGAAAAAGAAAACATACTAGGATTTGATCCAATTGGAGACGAAAGGGAGCAGGGAAATGTTCCTAGCAAATGGCAAGGAAGATAAACCTATGGTTTCATAATGTAACCATAACAAGTCTACTGCAACTACTAGTTACCATATTCATCCAAATATATGAGAAGGGAGATTCCAACCTCATCAAGTTTCAAGGACCACACACGATAAGGAAGCCCAATGGCGACCTTGACCCACGCCCTAAAATAGATCTGTGAATTATAATATAATAGGGTCTGAAATATAGGTCATGATTGAACCTAAATCTGGTTGAAAACCAAATAGAAAAGAGACAACCTATCTCTAGGATCTATCATCTTGTGATTTTACTTTCACTAGGTCATTCCCATCTGCATTATGGCTTTTCAGTGACATTGATGAGAGACGATGAACTTTTGTTGCAGCGCTTGGCAAGTTACATGAAAACAAGTAACAAAGAAGCCTCGATCTCATTTACAAATATGATCTTCAAGAGTACGTGATATGTATTTAAAAGAAACTAAAGTAGATCACCAAGCATCTCGCATAGATAGCTAGAAAATTCTCTGATATATGTTCTATAAACAATAACTCAGCTCCAACAATTTGCATGTCTTTTTTAATATGTCCCAATCTCATTAGGCATACATTTGAGCATGTTTTTTAGTCATATATCATTTTATTTTCATGGGTTGTCATTTTGTCTTTGCATTTTTTTCATGGGCAATTAACATCTTTAAATATTCTACAAGTGCATACAATCCCTTTCCAGCTTCCAGCCCCAAATAATCATCCTTGCTATGTCAGCTAGTACAAGGGCTCTTCCTTTTCAACTCCTCATAGTTTATATCACTGTTCCCAGCATCTTGCGAATTACCAATGTCGGGCAAAAATAGAGCAATGGTCAAATTTTCGATCTACTTTATTTAAAAGTAGGAAACCTTTCATTTGTAACGAAAGTGTACATGACTTTAGGAATGTTTATCGAGTAGGAACGACATTGGTAATGCATTATTGGAAATATATATATATATATATATATATATATATATATGTATATATACTGGGATTTAATCCATTTGGAGATGAAAGGAAGCATGGAAGTGTTCCTAACAAATATGAAGATAAAAATCTAAGTTTTTATAATGTAACCATGACAAGTCTACAACAACTCGACTTCTACGACTTGCATATTCATCAAAAACTATGTGAAGGGTGTTCACACTCCAAGGCTTTGAAGGACATTAGACCATCTCCAAGTCTACAACGTATGCACCGAACAACAAATAAGGAGCCCATTACAGATATACATGTATTTTTTTTAGATGAAAAAGGGAAACAAATAAGGAGCCCATTAAGCTTCCCGAACAACAAGTCCCATCAATACTTTCGAATTAGCATCTCATGAGACGTCAGTCTTATTTCCAAATGGGGTGGATAATGTATGGCAACTCAGGTTCGTCAATGAGGATGTAGGTGAAGTGCGATCACGTACATAGGGACCTTTAAAAATTTAGGTATTAAATTGCCATAAATACACCATTACCAAGTTGGTCTAGTGCAGTGGCGGAACCAGAAATTCAAGTTAGGGGTAGTCAAAATTAATGAAGGTAATCAGTTACTGAGAATCTTTCGGACACAAGTTTGATAGGAGACGGGGATCAAAATTAACCACAACTATGTAGTGATCGTTTATCAGAATAATGAGTTGCTTATATGCAAAAGTTCCGATCGTAAGAAAACGAAAATCAACAGTTACCGAACATCACGAAATGATACGAGTATATATTAAACACAAATGTCGTCATCAGACGAAAAAACAAACTGGTTAAGAAATTGGTTCAACGAGTTAAGTTGATACACAACTGAAAAGTGTTAACCAAAATTTTGTTGAAAGTTTGCATAATTTTATAAATATTTCTGAAAAAAAAATATAGATGACATTAATTACATAAGAAAACAAAATAGGACATATATAACAAATGGAAAAGAGTGTTTTAAAAAAAAAGCAATAAAAAAAGTATTAAATAATTATATTCATTGGGTTAAATGGGAACTTGCTTTGGCTAGTAAAGATCGAGAGAGGTGGCCTTGGCTTTGGTAGATTGTTTCCTCTCAACATAGCATTACTAGTTAAATGGTACTGGCGATTTCTTAACTCTTCGGATGCTCTCTGGGTAAAAGTGATTAAGAACTCTTATAACTACAAAAATAATTAAACCTGATTGGAGTTGCATCAGCGTAGTACTTGGGGTCGGATCGATCAGTCGTGTTATTCAACAACTAATGATGGATAACCTGATTCCTGTGAATACTATTTCTCGTAAGCTTGGTAATGGATGCTCCACTCGGTTTTGGTTTGATAATTGGATAGCTAGGAAATGCAAAGTTAGCTGAGACTTTTCCACGCCTACTGGCTTTGGACCAGCAGCAAGGTTGCTATATATGTTTCTGATACGGTTTAAATGGTAAGTGGAGTTGGCGACGTCAAATCAGGGGAGGGGTGGAGATGTCTCAGCTGCGCACCCTAACTGATCTCCTTAGTGGTGTTTCTTTGACGACTAACGAAGACAAATGGAGCTGGTCCATTAACAATATGGATGGGTTTTCGGTTAAGGGCGGGCTTGAGAAAACATCTAGACACCGCTTATCTTCCTAATGCCGCGATGCCATCTAGATGGAATGTCTGAATTGGTTCCGGCAAAAGTTAATATCTTTGTGTGGCTTTTTCTTATGGATAGACTACCAACAAGATTGAACCTTTGCTCAAGAGGTATACATATTCCTTCTATCTTTTGTCCCCTTTGAGAGAATGATTTCGAATCAAGTAACCTTGTGATGGTGGATTGTGATATAGCAAAGAAAGTATGGTATTCGACATCAAAGTGGTTAGATTTAAGCCTCCCTGTTGGCGTGTCTACGTTTGAGTTATTACAACAAGTAGAATCCTTCAATGTCCCCATCAGAATGAAGCGTTTAATTGAGACCATCATCAACACTGCTTGATAGAGTATTTGGCGATTTCGTAACGAGGAAGTGTTTGTTCGCGTAAGAAAGAGAAAAGTGGATCTTTTTTAATAGATCGTTATGTATTCCATTTTATGGTATAGCACTGGAAACAGGAAAAACTCTATTTTGATGGGACAAGTGGCTTAAAAAAAACCCTACTATTCGTGGTTCTGGTTAAAATAAAACAAGTATTAAAGTAAAACAATTAAAACAATTCTTTTCTCTTAACTGAAAATCATTGTGCATCATGAAAATCATCGTGCATCGGTATATATACATATCATCTATGAATCTTCATGCATCATTTTTGTCATGATCTAATGGTCGAGATCTTATCTTATTTATTTTACTCTAATACTTGTTTTATAATAACCAACTCCCCTATTCATATAATCACTTTTTTTTTTCTTTTTCCTTGAAGGTTGATACCTTTTCAACCGATTTAATATAAGTCTGATGTTAAAAAAAATAATTATATTCACAGGCATGCACTACTAGAAAACTGGGTTTTACCGACAAAATTACCGATGGAAAAAATCAGTCGCAATTACCGACGGATTACAGGCGGATATACCGTCGCAACATTGTTTAAAAACTATGAATCAATTTACGACAGATTTAGCGACGGATTAGCGACGGGGAAACTCCGTAGGTAATTTGACGGAAAAATACCAACTTTGCCGACGGATTAGCGACAGATTTTTAAAATACTATTTAACAGTTTTTATTTTAAATAAAACTATGTATTTACCGACGGATTTAATAAATTAATAATTCGGATTTAACATTTTAATTGATTCGGATTTAATAATAAATTAATTAATAATTTACCGACGGATTACCGACGGATTTAATAAATTAATAATTCGGATTTAACATTTTAATT
>JAOEHQ010018071.1:0-14989 GCA_025447715.1 Asclepias incarnata
GTTGTAAAGTTGTTTATTTGTGACAAGTCTCGTGTAGTCGGTGTTTGTAGAAAGTAGCGTCTATGGTAGTATGGTGGAATATTTTTATCCATCTTCTATATGTAACGATGTATCGACTAATTAATAGATTGTAAAGTATGGTTTTATAAGTGAGAAAATTATATTTGATAGTTTGTAGCAGTGTCGATCGAAAACTTGCATGCTTAAATATTGGAAGTTCACCGGTGAATAATTGAATAAAGGGAGTATATATGGTAAAAGAAAAAGAAAAAAAAAAGAGATCTTCACAAACGCTTTAATTTGTCAAACACACAAGTTATTATCACATTGTAATGAGATAGAGAAACACTAGAAAAGATTTAATTAATATGAACTGTTGACGACGAGACAAGATTGGATATTGTTGTTAATTTGATTTGGATTTTTTTTTATTTTTAATAGCAAGTATACTTAATCTCGTCAAAGATAGGGTAGTTTAAAGTGTTATAAAGGGTGTCATCGTCTTTTTAAATTTCTCGTTCGTTAGTGTGGCACTATTCGGTTGATGAATACGACTTTTGCTTCTTCCGACAATTTCAAACTAAAAGGAAAACGGTAGCGATTCTATAAATGCAAATGTTTTCGTTGAGCCACATAAATATTGTGTGATCCACAATGTCCGATTACGTTTCATATCAAACATTTGTCTGTTATCTTACATAATGAATTTTCAATAATTAATGACATTTTAATTTATTTATTTTTTGTCTATTTCACACAAACCACAATCTTTGTTACCCAATGTCAAGGGAAAACTAATACTTACATACAAATCAAACGTCCTTTTCCTTTATGGCAAATCCACATACACCAAAAAATAAACATCAAATAAAACTTCAATACGTTCGATACAACTCTATGTGGTATCATGAAAGTTCACTATTGCGATCGTTGCTGGATATTTGCGATGGGCAAAGTTTCATTTCGGGTCGTGATCAACAACATATATATGTTGGTTTTGGGATTTTTCTGGTCGATTTAATCATATTAGCTTTCGCTTTGACCCTATTTTCTTCTTTTTTCATGTTTTCCTCATTTTGGGATCTTGCTCCCTCGGAAATCTTTTCGATTATCTCCATCTTTCTTGTATAAGCTTGCAGTGCTTGAACTCGTTTCCAGTCTATTTTACCCTGCACAAAGTCAAATGTTACTTTACAAGATTTACATGAGTTAAAAGTAACAAAATTTTCGTAACATATTAGTCTTTATATGAAAGAACTAGTAATGAGACCTCTCTCCTTGCCAACTTGTTCTTTGCTTTCGACTTCTTTCTCTTCTCCCATTCGAATATTTTCTCTTTCAAATTCACGAACCTAATCAAATTCCAAGTTAAATTGGCTTCACAAGGGTCAAGTTGACTTATTAACTGAGCAGTATAGCATGCATCTACCTTTTTTATACCGAAACAATTAAATAAAAAAATGTTTATAAAAATTGAATTCAAAGTGTACATTATATCTTAACTAGATTTGTGTCCGCGCGATGCGTGGTAGTGTATGTGTTTTTGCGGCAAAAGGGTTGGAGGTGATGATGTATGCCTCTGCCAAACACCGGCTTTGTATGGTGGTCTGTAGTGGTTGTGTATTAAAAGAAAATAGATGGTAATATTATTCAAAATAATTGATGTTAATTTGAATTTAAAATTATTATATTTAAGGTTTTGCTAATGACAGCCTTATGGGTTGTCTCTAACGTGCATAAAATATTGTATCTTTTTTACATTAAATTCAGATGGTGGACTTTTTATATGTAAGATATCATCTTTTTATTAATGTTATTGACAATTCTTAAGGCTGTTATTAACAAAATCCTTATATGTATTATTATGTTGAGTTTTCTAATTCAATTATGAATTGATTTAATTATTTCAGATTTAATTTAACTAATTTTAAAAGGATACAATGGTTTTTTTAGATAAAGGTTATTTCCATTTAATTGGTGAAATATGCAATTAAATATGACATATTTACATCAAGGGAAATGATAAACATGATCTCATGGGCTATGCGCCTATGCTTAAGAAGTTATTACATGCATAAATGAGTTGCATTTTAAACATAATCACTTACAAAATTTACGCATTGTGATTTAATTAAATTAAAGTAGGACATTTGATACATGTAATAGCCGTTTAAACATAGCCTAAAGAGACTATATTTATCATTTCCTTACATTAAATATGATACATTAAGGATAGAATAATACATTTGTCGTTCTTAAATTTTAAGAATTAAGTCATATGCATTATAGAGTAGTGTAAATATATAAGACTATGGACTCAACTTCTAAATCAAATTTACCCGATACTAGTTTAGGCAACTACATTTAAGTATAAAGAAAAAATGAGAGTGGAAGTATAGGGATACAAAGTATTGATGTTGTTAAGTGTTTGATGAGGAAAAACGTACGTACCGTTTTGTGATCTTTTCCATTTCAGTTTTCTCCCAAATATCTTCTTCTCCAAGTCTTGTTTCGGGTTCTTTTTGACTAATTTTGTCGTCAGGTTTCTTATCTTCATCCACAAAAGTAGGTGGTGTTTTCTCAAATGGAGTTGTTGAGGTTGAGCCTATAGTTTTTGTAACCACAGGTGGTGGCATTGGAACATTACCTCCGCTAGGAACATCTTTATCAATTCTGGGACTTGGTGACTCTTCTATTATTTCTAGATTTACAGGTCAGTGAAAAGTCATCCTCTTTTGAACTTCTTAATAATTACCAACTTAAATTGTTTTCATTGTATTTTTTTAATTTCAATTATGAAAATTACATAAAAACAAGTTTTTATGAAAGTCAACGGATTTTATGGAATTTAAAATACACATAAAATATTATTAAATATCTAAACCTAAACTATTTTTAATAAAATCAACATATTAACAAATCGCGTTATTATTCACGTACTAAATTACATGTGACAACCACTGTAAAAAAAAGTTTCTAACATCACAATGGAAAAAACTTACTCCCGTAGTCCCCTGCATTATATGTCACTATGTTGGATTGTTGGTCTTTGTTAAGTGCCACTTTTATCTAACATTGGGCTAATGCCTTTTTTTATAGAAGACATTGGGCTAATCTCACTTAATAGTTTTAAGTTTGTATAACTTTAATAGTAAAAAGCTCAACTCGACCCGGCCCAGTTTTGTCCAGTTTTTTTTTTTTTTTTTTTGGCAAAGGATCGTTTACTTTTAGACTATTTGAACCCATTTGAATATATTCTTGACTTCTTTAGAAGAGCAACACAAAAACCCCAAATTGACCCAATTTTATATATTTTGTAGAAGTAAGCAAAATCGTACAAACATGAAACATTTAATCTGGTGAGTACAAAAAGGATACGATATATTACCTGACAAGGTTTTCCTAGACTTTAAAATTGGCTCTTGTTTTATTTCATCTTGTTTGTTTTCAATAGAACTAACAACGAATGCAGCAGCGGCTACAGCAGTTCGATACTCATCACCTTCTGTTTTGTCATAATCACGGCTTATTTCACTAGAAAGTTTTCGGCTCCAGCTCTGACCTTTCCGAGTATCTATGAACAAATGAACAAAATGTGCCACTCAAGACAATCGGTTACAAAAAGGAATTGGAGCTATCATCCATATTATTTGACATTTTGCATGTATACAAAATACAATTGTACACGATAAACCTTAACAAGTACTTGTTCAAAACCTTAATCTTAAAAAAAGAAGAAAAAAAAATAATTTAATCATCTATTTTTAACTTTTTATATATACTTTACCACCTTTGGAAGACCGCGTCCTTCGAGATGAAACCTTACGGTTTCTAACTACTCGTGAAGTTTGTGCATTATTTTCCTCCTCAACATGAAAAATCCGCATGCTAGCAAGAAATTGTAAATAGTAAGAATACTTTCGCTATCCTTGTAAAAATGTTAGGGATAATGTAAGAAGAAACAATTTTGATATATATAATATATTGATATTGATTCATAAATAAATAAATGCCAAAATATCAACCATACTTGCGAAATATATATACTGTTGTATATGTATTGATTAATGAAAATGTTAATATTTACCAGAATTGCTTGATCAAATTCTCCATGATTGAATTTCAAAATGCAAACGATATGGATATTGCTCAAAAGGGAGATACCAGAAGAAGCAAGGTTGTATGTTTTTACTTTTTAGTATATGCTTTGCATTTGGTTCTTGATAATGTATGGTGAAAGTATTCTTTTCTTTTACAAATTATCTTTGGGTTTCTTTTAAACAAAATGAGGTGGATTAGTTTGATTGGCAAACATTTTCTTTAAACAATCGTATATTTTCTTCTTCATACCTTTCTTTCAAACCTATCATCTCTCCATTCAATCTTATACCCATTAATCCTAACCAATTATATATCTTCTTTAATTTGTCCTACTATTAATTTCCTTTTGGTGTGTAGGCTAATTAAGATGTTAGGAAAGGTTAGTTTTGTGGCTATTAATTAATTTGTTCAACTTTCTTAAGTACTAGTATATCTTTTGGTCTTTAGTATACAGAAAATGTCATGAAATAGTTTATTAAAACGTATAAACGTGAAGACAAAATCTCTTAAATAATTAAACTAGTGTCAATTATTCCAAAATGGGGGAGAAAACCTCGAAGTTAAAAGTTTTTTGGTGTGTTAAAACATAAAAATGAACTCTTATGGGCAATCAACGTTGCTTTTTTCTTTCAAGTGTTAAAAAGTCTACAATGTAGTTTGACACATCAATGTTATGTTCCAGTGGCCATATTTTATATAGTTTATAATTTTTCTTTTTTCTTTAAAAAATAAAATAAAACGATATATAAGACCAAAATAATACAATATTTTTTGTGACCAACAAGTTTTTATTAATACAAGGACTTTCAGCGAATCACCAAAAGACGCCAAAATTACATCATATAGTTAGGACACATCTGCCATAAAAACCAAACTAAACTATCTTTTCTAGTACGACAGTTAATCCGGAAAAAAGAAAAACACATGGGGTACCTTTGAACACAATTCTATTTCAATGCTTCCATATTACCCATCACTATGTAGCAAAAATTGCCTCGACATTATTCTATCCCTGAAATCCAAGCCATACAATCACCTAGGTGGATGTCAGGGATTACGATTTGAAGCCAAGTTGATATCATCCTACGCACCTTAATTGACATTGTGTAATATCTAAAGATATGATTCAATGTTTCTAGGCACGTAGTACAAATAGGACAGGAAATGGAAGTGATTTCCATACCTCTAATGCTGAGATTAAACCTTGTTGGAAGACGATCTTTAATACTACTTAGGTGGTGGTGAGTACATGTTCTTAGAGCACTTGGTATTGTGTTTGGGGCCGTTCGACGTTCGGTGCACTCGTCAACCATACCGGGTTGTTCGGGTTAGTTCAGCATTTGGGGGTCTTTGGCATTTTTTTACCGATCAGAGTCAATATGTTACTTTATATATTTTTAAATTTTTAATTGTAACAAAAAAAAATTCTTTATTCAAGAAAAAGCAACCGTTGGTAGCGCTGTAAGTGAACCAAACAAACACAACGAAGCCCTATTCATGTTCGTTGGCTTAACTTAACGAACAGTTCATGAACAGATAAATAAACATAAAACTATGTTCATGTTCGTTCATCAAGAAATTTGAGTTATTCATGTTCGTTTGTTTATATTAATGTACGAGCACAAACGAACACAAACAAACAAATACTGATGAACAAACATAGAATTAAAAGTATTATGAATCAAATTCAACATTACATAAGAAAAAGTTGAGAGGGTTTAGAAAGTATGAAAATTTTATACTAAAAACAATATTTCTTTAAGATACAAACATAGAGATTACAATTATAAATAAAACAATATATATTATATATGCATGTAAACTAACATAAACGAACAAACATATACAAATGAACATTCATGAACAAAAAAAATAAATGAATGTTCATGAACATAAATGAACGAATGAGATTTGGGTTCATGTTCGTTCATTAAAGTAAACAAGCGATTTTTTTTGTTCGTGTTTGTTCATTTAACTAAACAAACGAACAAGAACGAATTTCACGCCAAATGATAGGTTCATAAACTGTTCATTGAACATTTAGTTCATTTACATCCCTAACTGTTAAACAACGATTAGAAAGTTTTTTTTTTATTTTTTTATACCATTTTACTTATAAATACATCCAAATATGGAAGAAAAAAAAAAGGAGTTTTGGTCTTGAAGAAATAAGAATGGATGCAAAATTAAAATATTCTTTTAAAAATATTAAGCATTGAGAAGAGTTTAAACTAAAAAAATCGAGTCTAACATAACAATGAAAAATCTCGATCGTTTATCCTAAGGTAACTCGTAGATGATGATCAATGATTTTAAGCAAAAATCTTTGTAACTGATAAAAAGAATTGTTTGAGGAATAAGTTTGATGTAATATTTTTTGGAAAATCTCATATCTCACCCTTCTAAACCCAATAATATTTTATATATGTCTTTATATGTGTAATTTTCTTTTATGTTGAAGTAATATAATGTGTTTTTCATTTCTAGTAATATACATATAATGTATTTTTAAATTCTAAACTAATGTGTTTTGATATAATTAAAATGAATTCGAAGATATAAAACTTGTTTACAGAACACACATACATATATAAGGCTGATAATACTTGAGTCAATCCAACAATCTTACCTGAAAAAAACCAGAGTCAGGGTTGTATATTTTTACGGGTTGAGTTCGAGTTATGGTTGAATAATTTCAATCTGACAACCCACTAATCCGAACCCGTCAACCTGAACCCGACCAGCCAACCTGATTGACAACATTACACACTACGCTTATACTCATTATAAAAAGTTTGGTATCTAAATATAAACTATCATAGTAGTAGGACCATAATTAACTAGTAAACCAATAGCCTAGGAACCTTACTTGTAACTCACTTCACCAAGTGTCATAAAATCCTAGGTTTCAGTTTCAAACACTTTGTCCCCAATTCATTTACTTGAGCTGCATTTCTTTCAAAAATTTCAATCCACAAACATGGAGACATACAAGATGTCGGATAAGAGAAACATACAAGATCAAAAGCGTTGAGCGTTGGCCGAGAAATACGAACTTTGGCGTAGACTGTATAAAGCTTTTTCAAAAGACACGGAACTAGTCGATATCCGTGAAAAAAGCATATGTAAGTTGGCTGATTTGCCAAGGAACAGTTCTTTTACTCGTGTCATGAATCGTTGTGTTTTTACTGGTCGCCCTAGATCTGTTTATCAGATGTTCCGAATGTCTAGGATTGTGTTTCGTGAATTGGCTGGTAAAGGCATTTTGCATGGAGTTAAAGAAAGCTTCTTGGTAATGGTGTTTTTACTTATCAAGTTATCAATTTTATTCGCGACAATAATAATGAAACGTTTTGTTTTGTTTTGTTTTAAACATGTTTGATCAAAAAAAATGTGATTTTTTGATCACGAATGTAGTTTGTTGAACAACTATTTTGTGCTTATTTTTGGAACATAAATTTGTGTTTAATCCGATTTTATGGAATTTTGTCATGGAAATTTAGCTATTATTTGTGTTGAATTTTTAACTTGGATTTATGTTTTGTTACGATTGTTTTGTTATCGATCTCTTGTGTGATTGGTAGGGTTTGTTAAGAAAGAATAGTTTGTAGCTCTTTACATAATATCAAGCTCAAGTTAGCATTAGAACTCGAACTCATTGACGTTGGTTCTAGCAATGTATCATGAACCACCAACCAATAAATGGTGAGTTTTATTCTAGCTATTCTTGTTAATGTTTTGGTTTATAAAACGGGTAAACAAATTGTAAAGTGGTATAAAATGTTAACCACTAGAACACATTCGTGATGTATGTAATTTATTCAACTTTTGGTTGAAGAGGGTTTATAAGATTTTCCTTGTAACCAGGGATGATCATGGTTTGGTTTTTGTCAGTTCAGTTTTTAGTTTGGTTGTTTTCAGTTTTAGTTTTTTCGGTTGTTTTTAAATTTATTTTCTTATAAACTTTTTTGCTTATCAAGTTTGAAATAAAAATTAAATTACTAAGCAAATTATATGATAAATAATATCAAAACATACAATTAATTTTTACATAACTAACTTTCTTTACGTGTGAAATTTGATTATATATTTTTTTAAACCAAATTGATTATATATAATTTTTTACATAACTATTTGCACCAAAACGGCAACCTAACCAATATTTAAGGGACCACTTCTGTAAAACAAGGAAAATGAGAAACCTCAGTAGCTAGGGCTATTGATCCCCTTTCTTTCATTTTGCCCCCAAATTCATTTTGCATTCATCATCCTCTCACAAAATCTTTCAAACAAACAAAGAAAGAAAATGGAGACTTACAAAATGTCAGACAAGCGAAACCTACGAGATCAGAAACGGCGAGCATTGGCCGAGAAATACGAACTCCGGCATAGACTGTATAAAGCATTATCAAAAGACACGGAACTGCCAATGGAAATCCGTGAGAAAAACAGAAGTAAGTTGGCTGATTTGCCGAGGAACAGTTCTTTTACACGTGTGATGAATCGGTGTATCTATACTGGGCGTGCTAAAGCTGTTTATCAGATGTTCCGTATGTCTAGGATTGTGTTTCGTGATTTGGCTGGTAAAGGCATTTTGCACGGAGTTAAGAAAGCTTCCTGGTAGTTGTTTTTCGTGTTTTTTACTTATCGTATTATATCGATTTTTATTCGCAAATAATATAACTGTGTGTTGAAAAATATTGGGATGTTTTGAATGCAGTTGGTTGCTGAATTTATGGAATTTTGATGATATTTATAATTGTGTTGTTGTAGTTGGTATTGTTTGTTAGAAATTTTGTTGTGCAACTGGTGCGGTCGGTTTCGTATATGTTTGTTATATGTAAATTTGTGTTGATTTTAGATGAGGCTCCAAGTATAATGATCGTTGCTAATTTGCTCTGATATTTGTTATTGATTTACGATAGGTGGTTGGTAATGATGTACTCGAGAGGGTTAAGTTGAATTTGCCCAAAAATTGCTTTTCCTGTAATTTAAGTGTAGTTTTAGTATAAATTTCATATAAATTTGGATTTGAACCCGGTTATTTTATGCATAGGCATTAATATGTTTGTCTATAAACCCACTTGGAAAGTTTTCTGTTTCCGCCCTGGAGATTATTCGAGTTTAGAATATCAAGTTGACAAGTTGGGTTATGCTTTTATTGAGTTAGGTTGTCTATTTCCTGATCATCCGCGTCCATGTGCATTGGCCTGCGTGTCAAGGGAGAATTTGGTAGAACAGATTCTAGATGTACGGGTTGATATAGTTTCTCGTGATTAGGTCCTTGGTTCGGTTGGTTCAAGATCTATATTTTTCGTGTGCTTTTGTATGAAGGTAGTCTTCAGATGAAGTCTGCATTATCTTTTTGCCCCAAAAATGGGGAATGTAGTACTTTTTGAATACCAATTTTGTTCACACTTGGCCGAGTGCATTACCTTCGATATATACTCAAAGGCACATAACACTAAGCAACAGATATCATTTTGAAGCCAAAATTTTCTAGTGAATTAGAAGATTTGGGCTTACAGTTATTTTAGATTACATTGCTAGTAGAATGCTTTAGGAACCCTCTCACTAATGACTAATATCATTCTGACCCAAGTAGCCTAAGACAAACTCGTTTATCTGAACATATAAGTTAATCGCTTGTAAGTAGACGGAGTTACATATGTAGCCTAATATCAAGCACATAGTCCTCTGCAATAGAGGTGGTAACATGGGCGGGTCAGGCGGGCAGATCAGTTTCAAACGGGTCATTTGTAACCCCGTAAACACTTCTATGTCTATTCAAAATAATAAATGCTTTAGTTAAGATTACTACAGTTTAGTTCAAGTATTTGGATAAAAATATGCAGGAGGTTATTTTTGTTGAAAATAAACTTGTGATGGATTTAAAATTTCTTGATATGTTCCTCATTTAGACATTGAGCTCATAAAAATTCAATTTACCATCTCAGTAGATCTGCACTATCTAATACCGCAGGTTAGTCATACTCAAAAGCTTCAAAATACCATCAGTTGATAGAAGTAGAGAGGCAGAACAAAAAATTAAAAGTGGAAACTGTGACCAATCTAGTTGTGAACGAGTCGTTTGAGTTAGGCTTAAGCTCAAACGTGTCAGATGGAGGTTATTGAATGGGAAATAGGTTGAAAGTGTACTCTTTTAATGCATACAACATGTAAAACTGACTTACGCAAAAATTAGAAAATTATTGTACTAATTTAGTTTTTGCAATCATATTTGACACAATAACTATTTGTATGAACTTAAAATAATTTGAGCAAAACGTTTTTATGGTCGACCCAGACGGCATTTACTTTCTACCTGTACCAAATTTATGATGACAGTAATCTTTTAAGCAGAATGGACATAAATTGCTGTGAACCCGGAAAATTCTATAAATATCAGTTTTCTTATAGCTTAAACCAGTGATTGTTGCTAACATCTCTGCAAGACTACAATTCCACAAAGATAATTTCTTGCCCGACATGATTCCATTTTGGCAGACTCAACAAATACCCTGACACCCTTACAGAAAAGGAGTCCGCTTTTGATATTATTACACAAAATTTTCATATATTTCATTGTTTTTCCATCTCCACTAAGTTCTGTCACCAAGCTTTTGCACATAAGGATATCCTTTTTCTATATATTTATGGAGAAAACAGAAAAACAAAGAAATTGGTCTCTTTTTTGGGATGACTGTTGCGTGGCAAGCAAAACGGCTAAAGGTTACATTCGGCAAAGATTTCGTAAGCTGTGCAATTCTTCCGGAATTCTACCAATGAAGCAACTTCCAAGAAGACGGAGGGCGGGAAGTTTTGCTAGCTCCCTCTTTAAAGCTATTGAAAATCTGTGGTCCGACCTTTTCATATATACATGGCCACCAAACAAATGCTGCAAATATCATAGATGTGTTGGTTTCTTCAAATACACAGCAGAAGCTTGAGGCTACTGCTAAAATTTCAAAGACATGACACATATTTATCAAAGTCATTACAGGTACATCATTCATACTTCCAGGTATCAAAAACGTTTAAACCAAACATCAATGTTAAAGTCCGTATATGGGATACATAGGATATGTATCTAATCAGAGAAAAAGACCACAGGAAGTGGAGCAATGCATCTTGACCACAAATATTAGCTTCCAAATGCAGCCGAGAACTTACGTTACAAGAAAGCTATATATAAACAACTAATGCTGAGCTACCAAAGGAGGCCTGGCCTTAGATGGAGCATCACTATTAAGGTAAGGTGGAGTACATAATTACCCAGCCAGCTATGTGTGTTAAGGCCTCTCCCACCAATGAACATTCTTTCTCTTCATCATCACTGCTGCCACATCAGAGCCACATCACCCAAGAACACCCCCTACCATCAATACCTCTTCATCACCTCAGCCTCAAATCTTCCTTTTTTTTGATTGGTTGATAAACCTCATGTCCCACCCAAATCCCACCACACACACACACTCTCTCTCTCTTTCCCTCTCTTTTCATTCTTGCTCGTCTTCTGTTGGATGCGAAGCCACGACGCCACCTCACGACGAGGTGGTGCCACTGGCGTCTTTGAGGATGAGGTGCACAATGTGGGCACAACACCCTTGATGGGAGCGGCCTAAGGATATAAGGCTATTTTAGATCTACTCGGCCATAGGAAAAGAATAAGTCTTCTAGGATTGTCTGTCTTTCACATTAAGGGGGTGTTTGGGATCGTGCTTATAAAATAGATTATGCGTTTAAAAACTGCGTTTTGAAAAAGCATGTTCCAAACTGCTTTTCCAAAACTACGTTTTATCTCTATGAAAACGCAGATAATCAATTATTTTGCCAAAACACCTTTTTTCATTATTTGCGTTATGCAAACGCAATAATCAGAATCAGCTCACAACGCAATCACAAAGACCCTCTAAATCCAACAAATATCTTCTACTCAGTCAAGTGATTATAACCACACAAAAAGTCGATTTGTCTATTACAACCAGACATGGCATCTAATCTAAATTTCATCTTGATAAATCTTTAGCATCCCCTTTTAATTTATGTTCTTGCAATTGTTTCATTATTTTCAACACTTGATTTGATTATTATTTTTTCACCATATATTATTTCATCAACAAATAATGGATGCTTTTATGGAGGAGTTTCGACATCTTAAGATCCAACTAGAAGAAATACAATCAGCCACCGATAACTTTAGTGAAAACAACATTATCGGACGTGGTGGATTTGGTAACGTTTACAAAGGAGTAATCCCTCACAAGGACCAAAACGTTGTTGCTATTAAACGACTTAATCCTATATATGGGCAAGGAAACACTGAATTCTGGAGGGAAATCATGATGCTTTCCCGCTACACACATGAGAATCTCATTTCTCTTGCCGGATTTTGTGATGAGGCTGGTGAGAAGATCCTGGTATACGAGCATGCATATCATGGAAGTCTCGACCGCCATTTAAGTTCCCCTCTTCTCACGTGGATTCAACGTATCAAGATATGTCTTGAGGCTGCACAGGGACTAAGTTATCTACACAATGATCATGGGACTCAACAAAGAGTTCTTCACCGAGATATAAAAAGTTCTAACATCCTGTTGGATGAGAACTGGAAGGCTAAAGTTTCTGACATGGAACTATCGAAAATAGGACCCTCTAATCAGCCGCATACAGCTGTTGTAACCGATGTTGTAGGTACCATCGGGTACCTAGATCCGTTGTATTTGGAGACGGGCATCCTATCAAAAGAGTCGGACGTATACTCTTTCGGTGTAGTCTTATTAGAAGTGTTATGTGGGAAATTATGTTATGAGAAGTACAATGGTCAGTGTAAGATTTTAGTGCATAGTTGGAAACAAAGCTACAAACAGAACAACTTAGTTGACAATATTTTTCAAGATCTTGTACAACAAATAGACCCGAATTGCTTAGAAACATTTTCAAAGATTGCATTTCAATGTTTGAAAAAATCGCGTGATAAACGACCAACAATGTCATAGGTTGTAGAAAAACTTGAGAGTGCACTTGATAGCCAAGAGAATGCAATGGAATTATTGAAAGAAGGGTTCGAATACTACGAAGAGATTGCTAGGACTGCAGTACCGCCTCTAAAATACAGATCCAAAAGGGAACTTAGCCTACTTCTTTCCGATGGGGTCCCTCTTAACGGTGGCAAAACGGTATATAAGTAGCTACGTCTATGCTTTAATTTTTTGAAATCTTTGGTAGTAGTAAATTGTAGTCTTTGATCTCCAATGTCTAAATGAATTTAACTATATTTAATGAATAGTGGTTCTCATTTGACAACAACGGAAAACACTGTGAAATGATATCCATAGAAGAAGGAGGTTTGATCCCTTTTGAATTCAAGGTGACTTAATTGTCCTCCCTAATTAATATATATGTCTCTGGGTTTTTGGAGTATAATAATGTATCATTCTTAATTTTTCTGCAGATGTGTTAATTACAACAATGAAGTAATAGGAAAAATCAGAACAAATGTCAGAGCTCAGTTCTTGTCACCACTAATCACATACACGGCGAACCTTGTGTTGAAAGCTGATCACATAACTAAGGACATCCAAGATGTATCATCAAATCTCAATTATAGATTAGTAGGGGAGACAGAATACTTGATCCCACACCTTGCAGGTAGGAGAGAAAATGGTAGGATGATGGTTGAATTATATCAGTTTACCAGTGACGGGAGAACAGTTGATCTTCAGATTGAGTTTTTTCTCCGTCTTCCATCTTTATGCGAGATGGTATTGGAAGGCATTGAGTTTAGGCCGCTGGAGAAAGTAAGATATGATGACAACTTACTAGCTGTTAACTCATTTACAACAACAATTCAACTACATACTTTATTTTGCATTTATTTATTAATTGTTTCAAAAACCTACCTACAACATTATTTTTTGATACATTTGGAATTTTATCCATATTTAAGGTAGACTATTAACTCTGAACGGGATGGATGGTGATATAAATATAATATACCAATTGAGTCTACAATGTATAGATTTATGGATACTAAAGGTTATGCTTTTGTATCAACATATATAAATCGTTAGC
The DNA here is from genome assembly GCA_025447715.1 of Asclepias incarnata. NCBI lineage: Eukaryota > Viridiplantae > Streptophyta > Magnoliopsida > Gentianales > Apocynaceae > Asclepias > Asclepias incarnata. The sequence continues at coordinate 14,176 of JAOEHQ010018071.1, forward strand.
AATTTTGCGTAAGAAAGAGACTATTTTTTAGATTGTTTTGGGATGTCTCAAATCCGCGGGAATGAATCTGCATTTGTAGCGTAGTATATATATATATATATGGTTTGTACTCGTATATATGTCATAAGATCTAGTACTGTGTATCTATGTTTGATATATAGGCGGAAGATGAAGTAGTGTTAGAGCATGAGAAGGTGGATACACAATATATATCAGATTTAGATACATATTGGGAACAAATATTGCCAAATGATTATCAAGAAATAATTGAGTGGTCAGAAATCCCTATACGAGGGACAACAAAGAAGGAACTCTACGATGAGCTTTGCAAAGGGTTCCTTATGAATAATGGTCAGGAGGTAATTATTTTGATAAGAATGATATATCTAATATATTTTTGGGTACAAACAAATATTGCCATATGCATGGTTCCACTAGTTTAAATGAAAAAAAATTTAGCACTATAATTTATATTTAAGAATTGATTATTGTAAAACAAGTATTAAAGTAAAATAAATAAGATAAGATCTTGACCATTAGATCATGATAAAAATGATGCACGAAGATTCATAGATGACAAGTATATATACTGATGCACGAAGATTTTCATGATGCACAATGATTTTTAGTTAAGAAAAAAGAATTGTTTTATCTGTTTTACTTTAATACTTGTTTTATTTTAACCAAAACCTATATATATATATATAATGAAAAGTTATTTTAGGAACCCCTAAAAGGTTAAGAACTTTTAGGAACCCTTTTAAACTTTTTAAATCAATCTCAACCATTGATTATTCTTTACATGGTGATTGTT
>JAOEHQ010018082.1:0-14986 GCA_025447715.1 Asclepias incarnata
TTAATGTAATGAAAATGATGTTTAATCATGTATATAAGTGTTCATGAACCAATGCTCGACTCTAGCTATCGTTTAAATACGTTTCGAACTCGAAAGGGCTGAAAAAGGCAGTACTGCGGCGCAGGGTATCTAGCCTGCGGCGCAGACTCGAGCTGGACATGTTCCCTGACCCCGATTTGCGGCGCAGGGACCCTTACCTGCGGCGCAGGTTGGGCAAATCCGAGCTAAAGGTGTGTTTTACATGCATTTGGTCCATCTTAACCCCTAGCCATGATAGCCCTTTACTAAATAAACATAAAACCAAAGTTCTCATGTATGTCTTTGACTATAAACTTCTTGAAACAAAGCCTTTCATTTGTGGTAAAACTCATCTAAACTAAGTTAACATTTTGGTGGGTTTTTAGTTAAAAACATCAAGATCCATCCTAGATCTTTAAACTCATAGATAAAATAACATGATCAAAGTATCTAAAGATTGTAACTTACTTACAATGAGTCTTTTGAAGCTTTTAAAATGCAAGAAATGGAAGGATATGATGATAGACTTGAAGCCTTGAACACTTGGAAGATTGGATGCTCTTTGATGATGTTCTTAAGATGGATTTATGAGATCTAGTATTATTATTGTTGTTGAGGTTAAAACCGGTTTTGATAGAGAGCAAAAAGGAAGATATTTTTGATCAAAAATAATGCAAGTATGTATGTGTGTGAGAGTGTAAGAGAGTTGGAGTATAAAAGTAGTTTTGATCAAGACTTTGGTGTCCATTCCCTTGGTGTTTGGCCGGCTTTACACTCAAGAAAAATGGGGATGGTATTTTGTTTAATTTGTATAATATATATGTATGCATATGTATTTAAAATGTAGTGAATTCATTTAAAGTTTAGTGTCATTTATACTTGTAACATTTATTTGTCTCTTGTCAAAATAAGGTGACATATATAAGTAAATGGACTTCAAGAATTTTACTTAAATGAACGTCTATTAAGACGAGATAACTTGATTATCTTAATTGATTAGGATTAGGACTAATCCGTTTGTTAACAAATTACGAGTTGTTACACCACTACAATAATTTTTTCCCTTATTCTAGTAAACATCTGTTTACCATCCATACCACTTCAACATAGATTTATAAACCCCTTTATACCCTTTTATTGAACATAATGTTTAGAATGAAAACAACCTAACCAATACGCGGGACTGTGTAGAACATAGAATTCAAAAGTTCCAAAACTCAAAATAGGGTATTCCAAAATTGCTTTTAGACCAAGAATCACTAGTATTATTTTAAGTTTATTGAACTTTGTAATAAGTAACAAGTTTCTTAAGTATATTAGTTAGAAATATAAATTAGACATTTCTATCATTTTTTATTATAATTTGGTGATTTTTTCATGACATGACTAAAAAGTCATAATATGTTGCTTGATAAATCACCTCAAGTTAAATTAAATACTATTAGACTAACGATCCTTTGATTTTATTAAAACATTTGAAACTCTTTGACAACAAAAAAAAACTTCTTTGAGAGAATGCTCCTTGTTTTTCTAGAAAAATAGCCCATTTTAGACTTTTTTTTATTTTTATTTTAAAACACATATATCAAATCTAGAAACACATTCCCCAGGTTATGACGTTCCATTTTAGCCCTTGCCTTTCATTTTCATACAAATTTTTATGAAGTGCACCTAACGTGACCGTACCACCATGTCCCCATTTTACCTAACCATTTTCCCCCCTTCCCAAAACTTTTTCTTTTTCTTTGCCTTTGCCTACTCTCTTTGTAAACTAAGGGCAAACGGAATGAAGCGAACCAACAGGCGACGCAAACACTTTTTATGCCCGAATCGCCTGCTATACCACCCCCACTAGGCTACCCACCTTTTTGGCGAACCATATGGATCGCCTAACACTTCTGTGTGTTTCTGTCCTTTCTTGCTTTCAAGGGCGGAACTACTAAGGGACCGGAGAGGGTTCCGGCCCCCCCAAAACTTTGAGTTGGTAGTGTAAAATCTAGCATCGGGCATTGGAAATTTTTTTTTCCCCATTACCGGCCCCCCTTGCCCCCCCAAAAAGATTGTTCACGTTCCGCCACTGCTTGCTTTATATATATATATATATATATATAAACAATGATTAGCCCCGCCACGTGTCGCGAGTCGCCCCATCCTTGTGGATAGCCCCACTCCCTCTATTTTTTGAGGCTACCCAACATGCTGACTAGGCGCCACGTGTCGCAAGTCGCCCCTTAGTTGGATAGCCCCATTCCGTTCACCCTAACTAATTCCTATAGTCATAACGAGTGAAATCCCCGTAACTATTATGAGATTTATGTTAAAGATAAAACTTATGACCTTTACGTTAAAAGAAATTAGCCCTTACCAATAGAGCATCACCGGTTTATCCAAAACTTTATTCCATACATTAAAAAGTAATTATACATATAACTAATTGATAGATATATAAATATGACAAAATCTTACATTGACATATGATCAATAGTTAAGATTCAGAGACAATATTTATATAAAATCATTTTTTTCTCTCTCAAAATTAACCATCGATCATATCACTTCAGATTTTAACATATATTTGTACACCTACAAATTTAGTTAATTTATCATTTTTCTACATTAAAATATCACAACTTTGAAAATCAACCACACTCGGTAGACTAAATACATTTCCATGTCTATATCTATCTATCTATCTATATCTATATAAACCAACTTCATGCCATAAATCTAGTTACACACACAGACACAAAAAAAAAAAAAAAAAAAAAATAATAATCAGTTTCTAAAGAGTAAAGAGAAAAAATAAAGATGCAAAAAACTGCTTCATCTTCAGCTTTAGGTCCAGATGGGCTAGATATATCACAAGCGTTTTTCAAACCAATCCAATATGCATCACCACCATCACCTACTAGCCGCAACACCAAAATTTCGGTCGTAGGTGTTGGTAACGTTGGCATGGCTATAGCCCAAACCATTTTAACACAAGGTCTAGTGGACGAAATTTCCCTTGTTGATGTTAATGCCAACAAGTTACGTGGCGAAATGCTGGACTTACAACATGCTGCAGCATTTCTGCCACGTACAAAAATAAGTGCGTCAGTTGACTATTCTAGCACCGTCGGTTCTGATCTTGTGATCGTTACGGCGGGTGCTAGACAGATTCCTGGCGAATCTAGGTTGAATTTATTGCAAAGGAATTTGGATCTTTTTAGGAAAATGATCCCGCCTTTGGCTGCGGCATCACCCGATTCTATTATTTTGGTTGTTTCGAACCCTGTTGATGTTTTGACTTATGTTGCTTGGAAACTTTCCGGGTTTCCTTCGAATCGGGTTATTGGGTCGGGTACTAACTTGGATTCTTCAAGGTTTAGGTTTTTGATTGCTGATCATCTGGATCTGAATGCCCAAGATGTGCAGGTAAGTTGGACCAAATTCTTTATTACTAGTTGTGTTAATTAAATGCAAAAAAATGTGTGGCTATTTTTTTATCTGCATTTGTGGGACCATGTACCTAACCAATAAACAATTCAGGTATGAACTTTATTTTGTTGGAGTAACAGGCCTACAGGATTATTGGATATAAAGTAGGTTAATTTAAATGCAAATTATCACCATTGTTGTTGATACAGATGAAGTATGTCGATTTCATTTGATTTGAATTTTTGAATGGCTACTCCATCCGAAATTTGGAATGCTAATGGTGTTGATTGAATTTTTGAATCTTATAAATTTTATGTTATGTGATTTTCCCATTTAGGCTTACATTGTGGGGGAGCATGGGGACTCGTCGGTTGCATTATGGTCGAGCATAAGTGTTGGAGGGGTGCCGATACTTAGTTTCTTAGAGAGGCAACAAATTGCGTACGAGAAGAAAACACTTGAGAAAATCCACAAAGAAGTTGTAGATGGTGCATATGAGGTTATAGGTTTGAAAGGCTACACGTCGTGGGCTATTGGGTACTCAGTTGCCAGCCTAGCTCGAAGTATACTAAGGGACCAACGAAGCATCCATCCTGTTTCGGTCTTGGCTAAAGGGTTTTATGGCATCGATGGTGGGGAGCCATTCCTTAGTTTGCCGGCTCAGTTGGGGAGGAGCGGCGTGTTGGGGGTGACAAATATACATCTTACTGAAGATGAGGGGAAACATCTTCGTGAGTCTGCTAAGACCATCTTAGAGTTGCAAAGCCAGTTGGGTGTTTGACTTGTTACACAACTTTTATTTTTGATGTTTGAATAAGTCATGTATCATATGATCCTTGGTGAACAAGTTGGATGTTTTTTTGTGTACCATGTGATTTAATTTTATAATGACTTGATTATGTTTAATGATGCCTTCATCTTTTTCGTAATAAAATTCCGATTTCCAGTTCGAAAATTACCAAACTAAAATGTTAGACTTGACCAGTTACGAGTAAATATTGGTATGGGGCAAAACACATATATGGTACTAGTTTCTAGTCAAGATAGATTATTCTAAAGTCAGGGGTCGAAGTAGGCTGAATTGGTTTGTTTACACTTCTTCTTGTGTATTTATTTTTTAGATTTACAAATAGTGATCATTTCTGCAGTTTAGTTTCAAACATTATTCAATAATTTTCAGAAAACTTGTATATTCTGAGGTAGATATTTGAGGTTTGCTGATAATCAAATTGACTTGAATAATACTTTGATGGCGATAAACTCACATTCCTTGAATAGTATTTCGACTCGATCAAGTGTGTTAGGCTGCACAAAATCTACTGCAACAATATGCAAAGAAATGCAGACCCAGAACTTAAGCAAAAAATCATAACAAAAGTCAAGATTTTGAAAGGTTTGTGTTATGTTGAAACTGTATTATGTATATACATACGATTAAAAGACACATAGATCCGTGAGAAAATGTGTTTTTTAACGAGAAAATCGGTTAGAAGGAGACATTGTGACCTTGGATGAACATACACTTCATTTTGTATTTTTGGCAGGAAAATACATTAAACCCAACCAAGGAAAAGTTCTTTAAACCAACCCAACTATACCGATATGCTGCCTATAGACCATGACCATCCATGGGACTGGGAGTCGTGCAACCTCCTTGACCTCAGTGGCGGATCCAGAAAAATATAGCAGAGCATGCAAAATTTAATAATATTTTTGAAATTGCATTTTTTAGTCAAATAGTCAACCACCAACACTACAAGGTAGGTATGTTATGTCTACTTAGGATATGCACTCATTTTTTTTAGGATATGCACTATTAGTAAAATAAATTAATTTTATATATATAAAAAAAATTTAACACTAATTTTTTTTCCCATAGGGTATGCACTTGCATACCCTGCTCTCCACATGGATCCACCACTGCTTGACCTCCACGATTTACCGGGCTCGAAACTATATTAACTATATGAATGTGCATTGCTCACTATCTAACCATACTAAGCTTAACATGAAACCAGTTTGATCTCGTAAATGTAAGAACTTGAATAAGAATTAAGGAACAAAAGATCATACCTCCATTCATGATTGTTTAAGCAAGAAAAGGGATGAAGAAAAGAATGAGAGTGTTTCTAGCCTTTCACCATAAAATTCAAAAGCTAAAAACTTATAAATTTTATGGGTAAAAGAGAGGGACTTATGACTTTTTTATAAAACAAAAGCTAATAAGTGAGACATCATTTGGTTATATCATACAACCAGTCAAGTTTTTTTTTATATTTTTTTTACTGGTTTTAAAATTACCTATCATATGAAAATCAGAGTTAAGATTCTAACGATACACTTTAGCAAAATAATATTATATTGTATTATATCTAATATACATTTCTCAAATTATAAATAGTTTTGTTTTCAATAAGACGGATGGGGTTTTCACTTTTCAAGTTACCCGAGAAAGGCGAATTGACTCATGTATATGTGGTCTAATTGGGTATCCCCTGATTGTTTACGAACCTTTCTTTGTCATGTCCAAGATTGTACCTAGTGGGATTCGAACCTAAGACCTTTTGTAAAGAAATCCAAGATGTTAACCACTAAGCCACCTTGGAGGTGGTTAGTTTTGTTTCAATAAAAGTATTTTTTATATATATATTTAAATAGGCTAAAACACAAAAAGATTCATAAAAAACTTCTTTTACATCAAACACATTCTATATAAACATACCATAAAACGCATGAGTATTCAGATTTATCGTAATTTATTTATAGTGATAAAAAATAATTTGATGTATTTTTTTCACAATGCATAATACACCTATATGTTTATTCTTTAACCCGGTAATCAATCGGGTATTAAGTTAATTTCTTTTTGTAAACCTTAAGTATACATAGTTACACTTACACACAGCACAAGAAAGAAAAAAAAAAGAATAAAAAGTCTATGAAGGTATACTGGGCTGGGCTATTAAGACCAAACCCACTAACAATCCCCAATTATTATTATTATTATTATTATTTTTTCAAGCTGATTACTCTTTCATTTCATTGCAAGTAAACAAGTGCTGTGATTCTGTGAAGAGGACCGATCTCAAAACTTACCGCATTCCATCAAAAACCAATTTAAAGTATCTGATCCAAAATTTAATAATAATAGAAATAAAAAAATGGCCAGAAGATTAAGCCACGTGGCATCTCAGATAATGGGCGGAAACGGCGTCGTTGGACGCTCCGTCGCATCCTCTCTCCGTCAACGCTCCGGTATGGGTTTACCCGTCGGTAAACATATCATTCCCGATAAGCCTGTAAGTTTTTTTCCCCCCTTTTTTATAAATTCAATTATCAATTCAAAATATATAATGTTATTATTGATTTATTTATTTCATTTTGGATTTAATTTAAATAAATTAAATTTGTGGGAAATTAGTTACCTGTGAATGATGAGCTAGTATGGGACAATGGAACTCCATTTCCGGAACCGTGTATCGATCGAATTGCCGATACAGTTGGAAAGGTAAAAGCGTTAGGGCTTTACTATTTTTGATAGTAAAAATGTAACGATGTAGTTTATTTGTGTTGAAGCATGTGTTTTTGTGTTTACAGTATGAAGCACTTGGTTGGTTATGTGGTGGATTGGGCTTCTTCGCAACGCTTGGATTGATGGCTACTTTGAACGACAAAGCTTCTAAGATACCGTTTGTAAGTTAACACGATCCCGATACAAATTTTTTTTTTGTTCGCGGCAGAACAGTTTAGTATGGTTTAGTGGCCTAATTGGGTAGTTGAGTTGTATATGGTTTTTGCATGTTTAAGTTGTTATGATTTGTGTTGTTTTTATGAAATGTATTCATCTCTGCAAGCAATTACAGACATGATGCAATTTATCAAATACTCATGTTTATGTAGAACCATTTTGTAGATATAACAGTTGATAAACGATCAATCCAGCCTTCATTTTAGTTGTAATTATCTTCGAGTAGAAATGTACTTAATATTTAGAATTTTTGTATATAAGTTTCGTTTTAAGAGGGTGGTAGGGGTAACACAGATAGGAGAGAGTGACTATACTAGTAAAGCACAGCAATAGGCGTAGTAATTAGGAAAGCCCTGCATTTGTTCTTATTTCATGAACCCAATTTTAGATGGTATTTACTAGGTTTTTTGGGATTCGAAGTTTTTGTTTGAAGTTTCGAAGTTCTTGTTCAGTTCTCAAAATCAGACAAGGCCGTAGATTTTTATTTTGGTTAATAAAAGGCTTTCTATGTCAACTTGGTCATGTATGTAGAGGTCCAACAACCTCATTAGTCCCTTGTCGCGACCATGTATTCTCCTCAATTTTGATTATAGTGACCTCTTGCTAAGTTTTGACAGGCTTCTTAGCCTTTTAAATGTAGCATTAGTACGTGGATCTACTTATGGAGAAGTACTCATTCTTTACTTATGATTTAGTGATCCTTATTATTTTATTAGAAGATTATCTTTTGTTGCTAACCCATTGTGAATAGTGGTGGATCTAGGAATTTGCATGAGGGTATGCAATGCAAATCTTCTATAAGTAACAATTATTATAGAAGTTAACAAAGTTGTAAATAACAATGAATTATCAATACTATTGTATAAAGCATTTACCCTTCCCCCATTTTAAGATTAAGGAGCTCAAATAGGAATGCTCCATATCAACATCCTTTCCCCACCGAGTGAGAATGTGGCACATCACCCTCTCCCACTGCTTTTACATAACGCCACTCCAATAGGAATGCAGCTCTTTTAAAACATGATTGCTATGTGAATAGATGATGCAAATTTTTATTGACCACACAAATCTTAGATGATACTCACCCAGTCTGAGAGTTTCTGGTTTAAAACATGAAGAGTTTATGATACAATCCCAAAAGATGGTCAAAGCAGTTATCTAAAGAGGGAGATAGTGGGTAAATGGGTAGCTGAAGTTTAGGGTCAGTTATTATCCTATGAATGCTTATTTATATCCTTTGTTCTAGTTTTAGGTTTTGTCCAAGTTTATATTATCTAAATTGGATATTAATTACCTTTGTTCTTGGAGATTAACTCATCTCGAATTGGGTCTACTATCCTGTAATATTTTATGTTACAGCAATTATATCTATCATTTCCTTTGTTCAATTTCTTGGTTCTATCATTTGGTTTCATTGCCGGGAACTCGGATGGTGCTTACAACCCAGAATCCGGTTATCTCTGACCAGTTATCCGCCATTGCGGCACGATTAGACGCCATCTTAGCATCCCTAAAGGATGATAATGCATCAATCAAGACTCAGATGATCGGAGATGGCAGTTATTGGGAAAAAGCAGATGAGGAGTGGAAGAACACGGTGGCTGAAGACAGTGTAATGGCCGACATGGTCAACTCTGATGACCAGAAAACTCGTCATCAGATTTTAGAAATTAAATCTGATAAACCTAATGCCATGAGTTTGGCCCTTAAATTTGAGTCCAAAGTAAGCCCTACTAAGCCCAACAGTAACCCAGTAACAACAAATGCCTTCAAACCTAACTCATCGGCTGGTACTCAGTCATCCATCCCTAAAATCCCTCCACGCATATCTGATTCTGAGAAGAGGAAGGGAATACCGGCTCTGAACAACCACTTGCGATTGAAGGGGAAATCCTAACATCCAAACTGTTACAGCAATTATGTCTATCAATTCCTTTGTTCAATTTCTGGGTTTTTATCAGTTTACTACTTAGCTTTGCAGGATTAGAGAAAGATTCACATAAAAAAAATTAAGCAATAGGTTAAAAATTAAAGTATGTGAGAGTGAGACTATACAACGTTTTACATGAGAGATGGTAATTACAGTTTCCTTTGATTATTGACTAAATTTTAAGATGCTGTTTTTTAAATATAAAAAGCTTTCAAGCACATCGTTGTAGATTCTAATTTTAGATGTGTTGGTATTTGATAATTTGTTATATTCATTCTCTGACATAAGATCGTTGCTATAAAAAACGCTATGAAGCTAGAATCTGGTAAAACTTCAATGGAGTACATCCCCTCATGGAGATCCCTACCCGGTTTGAGGCATGTGGTGGTGGACTTGGATTCTATTGATATAGCTTGTCAAATGGTTGGATACCATGATTACAGAAAAACAAAAACCGAGATAGTGTCTAATGAAGATAAAGTTGTGAACATAGCTATGGACAATTGGTCAACATGCCATAAAGAGATTGGAAACCACATCAATTTTAGAAATAAAATATAAATCTAATAAATCAGGAAAAGAATTAAAAAGGGCTAAAAGGCTAAATTGCATATACAATAATTCAATATAAATAATTTGATAACATACATTTTAATAATTTGATAACACAATACCATTTTCTGACTTAATTCATGGCTTTCACTTTTGAGTTTTGATTTTAGTTTAAATAATCCTATTTTTGTGTTTGGAATTGGACTGATGGACTGATCTATTAAGCCTAAGATATTCACAGGGTTAAGTAAGGGATGCAGTGATGCATACCATGTAAATGTATGGGTTTTTTAGGTATACTAATAACCACTTTGACAGGGAATGCATATGCATACCATGTCTTTCAAGTAAACCGTCCCCTGTTTATGAATTGTCCACGGCTCCATGTATATGATGATTAATGATGTGGCATATGCCCAATTTTAGCTTTACTCCACGGTTTATCCTGCATATATAAGCCTCTAATCGCTCAGATGGAGGTTTTAGGCTTGTCCAACCACATACTCTTTTTGTGCTCAGGTTGATTGATAGCATATGTATCAATTTACTGTTGTGACGAGTTGATTTGACACTGCAGTAACTAATCTGTATTATGTATGCGTCTTCTGTGAGACGAACGTTACAGGACTGCATAAATGTCGTTAGTATTCTACCAGTAATAAGTAAATGGATTATATCGAATGGTTACTAACCACCGTTTTTTTAATTATATGAACAGACTCCAAAGGTATTTCCATATGACAATCTTCGGGTGGAGCTTGGTGGAGAACCATAGGACATCGGATGCTACCACACGTCCACACCTATCATCTGGTACACCATGCGTGTCTTTACCTGTCTATTTGTTTGCACTTGGTGTTTGGACTAGCGAGTAATAATGTATCATCTTGAACTTTGAACAAGCTGAGACTATTTGTGGTTTAACCCTTTTGTCATGACAAAGTTGGTTGTTTTTATAATCTTTTATATGCATATATTGCACCATATAATTTGCTCTGCGATTTGGATGAATTAGATATGACTCATGCCACGATTCATAGTAGGGTTCGAGTCTTGTCTTTTATGGCAACTGTTTGATTAGTAACGTGCTTTAACATATAGCCAAGACTTACTTGACCTTTGAGAGTTTGAGGTGCATGTGGTGTTTGTATGGGTTTGGGTTCAGATTGGCAAATACATTTTTTTTGTGGAGCATTGCGGTGTTTGAGCTCTATCTGCATATACTGACAAGTTAAATAGGAAAATTTTTTTATAAACATTAATGATAATGTTTTCTGGATTTCTGATTTCTTCATTATTATTCCTTAGCTTTTAGTAGATTCAGAAGTGGAAATATGAAATATCAATGGCTGTGTAATGGATCTGAAGTTGGTAATGTTACAGTTTTGTCGATTCATTTGCAGTTCTCATATTATATTTACAGGAGAACATGATCCAATCTTCTGTCAGGTATTTAAATATATATAGGATTGTCATTAAGCACTTCTTAATTGTAGGAAATAAGGTTGGGTACAGAGCAAGTGTGACAAAATGGGCGGGTCAGGAAAAATGTTTAAACAGGGGAGTTTTGACTTTTTGTACAATGGGTGGAATTGGGTTCTCTCCAAATAGAGTTTTTTTGGATTATTAATATGTTGAGTATAATTGCAAATTACACCAGTAATAACTTTTTCCTTGAATCGACTTAGGAAGTTTTATGTCCTCGGTAATCGATTACACTTTGGGATGCTTTGGGTGTTTTTGATATGTCCAGCCTATTTGACTCTTCCAGATATTTTAAAAGTAACTTATCTATGTGATTTGTTAGAGATAAGATGTTTTAGTTTTGCTGGTAAATGTGTTAATTGTATTGTCATTAACGTACGGGATGACTGCATGGTATAACAACCTACTGTTGCGTAGTTGCTTATTTCGGTAACTATATTATATATATATATATATATTGAAGTCAAGTAATTTCTTTTTGTCAAACGTCACTAAACTACCACTTTGTTATCATCCAAGCTGTGGTAATGAAGCTGATCATTAAGGTTTGAGATGGCGGCGATTCCAGTTACTCTTTTATTTAGTTGACTTATACACTGACGATAAAATTCACCAATATGCATTTACTATTGAAGACTTCTGTGTGACTCTGTGAGTAGTTGGCATTCAAAAATTTACAAGCATGAACTACGAAGTTTATTTATAAAGGAAAGTACTTGATGATATTAATACAAAAAAACACTCACGAAAATTTATATATTTTGCTAACAAACAAATGCAAAGTAGTTTCATATGGTTCTCTTAAAATATGTAATGTTTATCGCAAATTCTAATATGCATATTAGTATCAGTAGTAATAATATAATGGAATTTCTCAGATCAACGCAATATATTACTCAGTATTTATGAAGTTTGTTAAAGATTTATGAGACAAATAGGTGTTTCTGAATCAGAACTTTGCCAAAGTTGTTCCATTTACTACTGAGTATCGACTTCTGTCATAATGGAGCAATTTTGGTGTGATCTTGTCATTCTTGTGGCTACTCATGACAGTTCTAGCTTTGCACATCTGTCAAAGGATTTGTTAAAGTTTTAAGGGCCGTCCATATTCGACCAAACTCGAAATTTGACCTGAAAAAACCAGGTAAGGGTTGTGTATTTTCGACCTGCCAATCCGACAACCTACCAACCAGTCACCCGGTCCACCCGCCAACTATATTTTGTATCAATTATGCTGTCTTAGCCTTGTGAACCATCCACTATATAGTTAACACTCATCCGGTAATAAACTCAATGCCTTTTATGACTATTAATGGCATCTATATAGTGAATAATGATTAGAGTATATACACCTCTGCTCAAAAAATTCAATGGAAGATTTACTCTAGCATTAAATTTCACATATTGGATCTTAGCTTCATATTGGATGTTAATGGTATCTATTTAGCGAATAATAATGTATTAGAGTATATACACCCGAAAAATGAAATAGAAATTGCATATCGTCACATGATTATAACACGGAATTAAAATGAAACAAGAAATTACAAAGGAACAAGCAAAGTTGGCTAGCTAGCGTTTCACTTCAAGCAGCCAACTTACATCCAAACACTCAAAAATCAGATAAGAGAGGACATGAACAACGAAAAGAGAACAAATGCACTTGCAATAACCAAAGATTCTTATGCGCATTGGAAACCAGAAGGGACCTTCTTTCCGCAGTAGTTAACCAACAAGCTCAAGGATACCGGTACATTAAGGTTAATACCCAAAATATTAGCTTTGATGGCGGTGCAAAGGCAGACTGCTGCCTCGAGGTCAAGAATGTTCTCAATGAGGGTGCAACACGGAGTCACGGGTGGGTCACCTATAACGACTCCGTGGACCAAGTCTTTTAGCACGTTGGCACACACACCTAACTTGAGAGCATCGATAGGGCAACTGGCCTTTGGTAAAGTTGGGTTTGAACTTACCAAAGTAAAGAAGAGAAGGTTGAGAGTGAGGAGAAAAGCAGTTGATCCCAAAGCCCTTGAAGCCATTTGTTATAAGTGGTATCAGGAGTCTAAGTGATAACTAACTTACTTGAAAGGATAAAGAAGTAGGAGCTAGTTTGGTGTGTGGATCGATGAAGTGCCCAGTGGTATTTATAGAATAGATTATGTAGTTTAATCTTATATTTAAAAAACAAGAAAAATGATGCATATGACTAATTCATGTCTAAAAACACGCCTAAAATGAGATGAAGACGTATCTAGATTGAGAGTGGAGATGAGAAAAAAGAATGAGCAAAATTATGTGTCAAAAAATGAATGAATTAAGCATATTTAGTCCTATAAATTTTAGGCCTATACAACATTACTCTTATTAAAAATAAATTATTAGTTACAGAGGATCATGGGGCATTCACATTAACATGATAATGTTCCCCCTAAGCCCTAAGAATGTTTTGTAAGTGTTTGGGTTGGGTGATTCAATGTTGAAAGTATACTTTAGGTAGGGCTGACATAACGGGTCACACAAAACCTGTTAAGACACGAACATGTTACGATACGAACCTGTTAAGGTCAAACACGAACACGACATGTTAAGTATTTGTGTCATTTTTTCTAGACACGAACACGACACGAAAATTAACAGGTACACATGTTAAGAAACCTGTTAAAAACCTGTTAACATACATTCTATATAAGTCTTTTTTTTACTGAAGATGTAAAAAGAGATTCATATTCATATCTTTATGAATCTCTAGATCTATATTAAATCTCTATAACTATATAAAATCTCTCTATCCAGAAATGTATACAAAAACCAAATTCATATACAAACACACATATAAAAAACCAGATCACACATATACTAATTTTTCAATTTCAATCATTACTGATAATGATTCTAACAATGATGAATCATCAAGTTTAAAGTAATAAACCCTAGATCTATAAAAAAAAAAAAAATAATAAAGATGAAGAAGAAATAAACCCTAGATCTATAGAAAAAAGAAGAAGGAAGAAGGGCGATCTGGTGGTGTTGAAGACGGCAATTGCGGTAGCCGTTGCCAATCGGAACCATGCCGCTGATGACGTGGCGATGTCTTTTTTCTAAAAGAGTGGTGGGAAATGAAAGTGAAAAAGAAGAGTGAGTCGTATCTTTTTTACATCACTTTATTTTATACATATATATATATATATATCTTAACAGGTCTTAACAACCTGTTAAGACCTGTTAAGATTCGTGTCTTAACAGGTCCGGACCTGTTAAGACACGAAACCTGTTAAGGGCAAACACGTAACCTGTTAAGACCAGGTCGTGTCGTGTCGTGTTAACAGTTCTGTGTCATAAATTGCCAGCTCCAATTCTAGGGATAGTGTGCGACGTTGGCCTCTTTCATGTGTTACGGTGTGGAGACTCGATGTAGTTGGAGGTTCAAACAATCTCTATGGAGCGGGAGGTCGATGGAGTCGTAGGCCCGTATTGGTTCTTAAAATTAGAGCTTGAACATATGTAATTTGTAAACCCTAATTCAAGGTTAATAACAAGTGTGACAATGAATATATGTATCGCAACTCCTTCCGTTTGACTAAGTCACATGTCTGAATTTATTTATTTATTTATTTATTTTTATGTAAACAATGTCCTAAGGCAATGGGTGAGAAAGTGATAATTATTTAAACACTAACATTTCCATATGAATCAATGTTTTCCATATAAGGCCATCTCCAATGGTGATATGTCTACCAGTATGCATATTGAAGTTTTAGTATGCCACCATTGGAGCTTCAGTATGCCCATCAGTTTGCCACTCCAGTTTGTTGCCCAGCATACTGACATTTCAG
>JAOEHQ010018093.1:0-14985 GCA_025447715.1 Asclepias incarnata
TACCCTCTTCACCAACCCTCCTTAACCATTTACCTACTCACCATCTCTTTTCACCCACCCTTTACCAATGGTCTTATATTCAATTAAGAACAATAATGGTTTTAGAAAAACCAAAAGAAAACATTAGGAATGTAGCTGGATGGGAATCGAACATGGGACCTCCGGTTCCAAAGTAATGGAGCCAACCATTGCTCCGATGCATTTTTTTATTTTTTATTTTACTACACCTGCTATTTATTAACATTGATGAGAGTTACTGTTCACTCCCTTCAATATTAATAAGAAAGAGTAATTATACCATAACTATATTTGTACACATTGTTATAAAAATCGTATATTGTTGTATATTTATCAAAAGTGATGATATCTTTATGAGTTCCCCTTGATTATATTTTTAGGATATATTTGATTAAACTAACATGGTACCGTGCGTTATAGTGACGATAATTTATATTGGTAAGTGACGGTGTTGGTGAGTGGTGGTAAAAAAAAAAGGGTAAATCAACCCTACCTTTAATAAAAAAATTTGATTTTTTGTTTTTCCATCTAAACAATCCAACTTATCTCAACCTATTACATCCATTAACAACTCAACCTAAACTATGTGTTTAACTAAATAAATATATAAAACTACCGGTGACAAAGTTAAGCATGGCAAAAATGGGTTGCAACCTAGCTAGGTTGGTTAAATGTTGTAATGGCTGATAACATGATAGAAAGCGAACAGCCCCGAGACATGAACAAAGATCAACGACTTTGAAACATAAGAAACAAAGAAATCTGATATTTTGGTTATGAGTGATGGTAAATGTTCATTTACAAACCATAAGACTATGAGGAATGGGGGGGCGTGCCCAACGTTTTTGAGATTTTTTTTATTAAATAAATTATGTTTGAGGGCAGGTGCTTTACAAAACTAACGGTACTAGGTTTAATTTGCATAAAAAGTATTGAAAAGTGTAAAACTCACGCCCTGGGAAAGGGCTCACTCCGGGTGGCCTTAGTGCCATAATCATAATTAATACCACTTAAAAGAGAATGTGACACTGCCTTTTTAAAAAAGAAGGAAAAAAAAAAAGAATGTGACACACTATCATTAAATTATTATATTCCCATTCCCATCTAACATGATTACACACCAATGGCGCACGTGTTTTTTTTAGTGCTTACTATTTCCATCTCTTTTTTCATGATGCATCTTTCAATGTGTAATAAACAATGCATACCGTATACCTGTTTATTGCACGTAAGAAGGGTATATATAAAAATAAGAGATGGAAATAGATACCACGTTTTTTTTCCATAAAGCCACGTGCACTATGGCTTCAAAAGCAATTCCTCGTGGCACAAAATCAGATATTTATAGCCGCCGTGAAACCCACCAATCAGCCGGAAATACCGAAACACACACTAACTTCACCTTTCTTTACACACACTTAACCTTTTTTTTTTACCCATAAAAAAGGATGGATTTTTCCAAATGGGCTTTTCTAATCTTTGTAATTTCTATACTTAAACCCCAAATCTCAAGTGGGGTTAGTGAGATTTCAAAGGAATTTCTAAATCTTGCTAAAAAAGATGAAGTTTTTGATTGGATGGTTGGGATTAGAAGAAAGATACATGAGAATCCTGAACTGGGTTATGAAGAAATTGAAACAAGTAAAGTTATAAGACAAGAATTAGATAAATTAGGTATTGATTATAAGTATCCAGTTGCAGTTACAGGTGTTGTTGGTTATATAGGATCTGGTCAACCTCCTTTTGTTGCTATTAGAGCCGATATGGATGCTCTTCCCATGCAGGTTTGTTTCATGTTTTTCATCATTATTAGTTAATGTTTTTGGAAACTGTTATGGTGTCCGTATGAGTCAAAGACTTGCCTTTCCCGGTAACCTGAACAGGGAAACCACACCTGTTTAGTTAATGTTTTCAGAAACAGTCATGGGATACCCGTGTACATCTGAGTCAAAGACTTGCCTTAGTCGGGTAACCTCACCCATCTAGTTAATGTTTTCGGAAACAGTTATGGGATACCTGCGCATCTGAGTCAAAGACTTACCTTTTATGGGTAACATGAACAGGAAAAACTCACCGTTATAGTTAATGATCTTGTAGTTTCATTAGTGTACTTTTTGTTAGTAAGTTTGTTATCTAATAGGACATTGGCGTAACAGTATTCGAGGTGACCCATTGACCAAGAGATGGTGGGGTATAATCTCGTGGTGAACAAGTATTCGAGGTGACCCATTGAGTCTTTGGAAAGAATGTTTTATTAGTAAGTTTGTTAAGTTGTTTGTTTGAGTTTATTGCAAGTGAAAAGTTAGGGAATTGGTTGACTTTTGTTGTATGTTTGACTTTCATCTTAATTGTAAGAAGTTAAGAACTGATGCAGAGTGTTACTATTCCGATTGATAGTGATATAAGCTTGTTTAGCTGTGTTTGAGGTTATGCAAGTGATGCTTAGGGAAATGTTTTAGCTTTTTAATGGAAATGCTTCACTTTTGTTTGATGTTTGACTTTCATCTTAACTATAAGAACAGTTGCAAAGTGCTGTTTGATTGATAATATAGGATTATTGAGTTGTGTTTGAGATTTTTTTTTTCTTCCTAAAATCAAGTTTGATAGAACCTTAAACTTTTGATGTTTGACTATTATCTTGATTATACGAAATTAAGAACTGCTGCAGCCTGCAGAGTGATAAAGTTTTGATCTAAAATTGTTAAGTTGTGTTTAATATTGCTGCAAGTTATTATTAGGCAACGTGTTGACTTTGATAGTAACTTGACTTTTGTGTGTGTTTACTTTCATTTGGACTATGTGAATGGTTGCAAAGCAATACAGTTTTTGATTGCTAGTGTCAGATTTGTTCAATTAGGTTGAGGTTACACTAACTGTCACTAAGTGATTTACGGAATTTTTTGACTTTTAATAGCAACTCAGACTTTTGCTGTATGTTTGATTGTGATCTTGATAAGAACTTTGCTTTCTGATTAGGAAATGGTGGAATGGGAACACAAGAGTAAAGTTCCTGGAAAGATGCATGCTTGTGGACATGATGCGCATGTCACTATGCTTCTTGGTGCAGCCAAGATTCTTAAAGAACATAGCCATCTTTTAAAGGTTTGTTGATTTGGTTGTATCGATATTCTGGTTTTGATTAGTACGGTGAAGTTAATCTGTTATGGTAGAAAGAAAAAGGTTTTCTGTTCTGCACTGGAAGTTTTCATTAGAGATAAGAGTTCATAGATTTGCACATCAGTATACTTGTATTTTTCATGTTTGATTGTGCATGTAAACTTATAATAGCAACTCCATTTTGAGTGATTGGATTAAAGTAATTTAGGATCAAATGATCAAAATTTGAGAAACTGGAGACCATCGTGAGACAATTGATTATTTAAATACAATTGAAGTTCCCTTTATTCCTTAGCTTCAATCAACTCCTTATGTTAAATCTATTTAAGAAAGTTAAATAATCACTTTTAAATTGCACATCCGAAGACCCCCAGGTTCTAGCGGTCACCATGGAGGTAAGAAGCTTGGTAAACCGTGTAAATGTTGCATATATATGCTTTTTCTTGCAACTATTGTGGGGCAGTTGGCTATTATTGATCGTATCAAGACATAATACTGATTTTTAACTATTCTTTGTGGTGGAAAAACGGGATGGTCAACAAGGTTGGGTAACACGTCAAAACGGGTCAGGTCCAAGCTGGTCATTTTGTATGGGTGAGGTTAACCCCAAACACTTGTACACAAAATGTAGTTTTATAAGTAAATTATTCTATAAACAGTTAATGTGTCAAATATGATCTCACAAAACGTGTAATAATTTTGTGAATAAAACTACCAAGGAGGTTTTATGCATTAAAATTATTTTCTAGGCGACTATTAATCTGTTCAACCTGTTTAGCCAATTGTAATATTGTATGATCTTACCTGTTTAACCCTTAAGAGGTAAAACATAACTTGAATGACCCATTTATGAGATGCATCGAAATTGCCAACTCTACTAAAATGGTTACATATATCTTATTTATTGCAGGGGACGGTAGTTCTTATTTTCCAACCAGCCGAGGAAGGCGGCGGAGGGGCAATACGGGTGGTAGATAGTGGCGTTCTTGAGAACGTTGAAGCAATATTTGGTTTACATGTATATGCAGATTTACCTTTAGGTCAAGCATCATCTAGATCAGGTACTCTTTTGGCTGGGAGTGGCTTCTTTGAAGCTGTCATAACTGGTAAAGGAGGTCATGCAGCCATTCCTCAGCATTCTATAGATCCAATATTAGCAGCTTCAAATGTTGTCGTTAGTTTACAACATCTAGTCTCCCGAGAAGCCGATCCTCTTGATTCTCAGGTAACTAGAAAAGTTATCGTTTTTCAGTACATTTACTTATAAATGGGTGGATTTGGGTTGCGTTTTATCTCAAACCGGTCAAGTGGATCAAATGATTATTTAAAGCTAAATTGTGGAGCTCAAATGGGTTGAAAGTCACACAACTTCTGTTTCTAATGCATACTACCTCTTAAATCATTTTATTCAAGGGTTTATATAATTAATGTAGATATAGAAAATGGACAAAAAAGTGTAATATGGTTTTGCGACCCGTACTAAAAAACCACCTGGTATCTTTTTGACCCGTTACCGTCTGACCGGCCCAATTTGCCACATTCAGTTCTGATCAAATAACTTCATCTATGATCAATGGATCTGAACACATGCAGGTAGTCACAGTGGCTAAGTTTCAAGGAGGAGGCGCTTTTAATGTTATTCCAGATTCAGTCACCATTGGTGGCACTTTTCGAGCTTTTTCTAAAGAAAGTTTCATGCAACTAAAGCAACGGATTGAGGAGGTAATAATTTTAATGTAATATAAATAATCAGTAATCAGTAATCATAATCAGTAATCAATAATTTTAATGTAATATAAATAATCAGCAACGGATAGGCACTCTGAAAGATCTTATGCGATTTTAAGTATCATAATCAGTAATCAAGAAACGGACTGTAGGAGTTCCTAAATCTCAATAGTTTGATACCGAATTCAGAATGCAAGTCCAAACACCAAGTAAATATGTCTATCTGTTGTTGATTCTCTGTCATGATAACAACATACTGAAGGTAATTTATTTTAAACACAGGTTATTGTAGGGCAAGCGACAGTACAAAGGTGTAATGCTACTGTGGAGTTCTCCTCAAAAGACAAACCTTTTTTTCCTGCCACTATAAATGACAACGGCTTGCACACGCACTTCCAGAATGTTGCAAGGGATCTTCTTGGCCCTTCTAACGTTATAAACATGCTACCATTAATGGGATCAGAGGATTTTTCGGTTTACCAAGAGGTAATACCTGGTTATTTCTACTTTCTTGGAATGAAGAGTGAATCAAATCAAAAACCCGCATCAGCACATTCTCCTTTTTTTGAAATTAATGAAGATATACTTCCTTTTGGTGCTGCAATGCATGCCTCTCTAGTTGTTAACTACCTCAATGAAATTCAAGAAACTCAGCTGGATGAAAAACACCATGATGAACTGTAAATTTCTTTTTTCGTATATATGCCATTGTTGTGTCATTTGGCATAATTTGCAGAACATTTATCTCATCTGCAAATGATAAGGATACACTACACTACTAAGGTTATTGATTCTGTTTATATTTAATGTCATAAACCATGTATCCTACCTTTAAGCTTTTCTGTTGTCAACAGTATATCGCATTTTCTATTCTTTAAAGTTTCAAAAACAGATCTTTAAAGAAAACAGTTACATAATAAGCAGGGCTGATAAGTAATTGTTTGTATTGTTTATTGTTTATAATGCTAAAGTAAGGTTCTATTACGAGGCTGTTTGGATTTGTGTTTGAAACACATGATTCATATTACGACTTAAATCCTCAATAATCAGTTTTTAATGTCTGGATTTATAGATTCTAGTAGCATTTACTAATTAACTAACCAATTAGTAAATGTTTGGTATTTCATTTATAGAAAGCTGCAACGGAACTAAGCGTAAACTAATCTATTTATTACTCTAATTCTTTTGACCTAGTTTGAGGATCTTCTACCTTACACTTGGTCTCTTCATTTTCATGTAATTATCAGTTTTAAGCATCTTATAGAGGTAACTAATCACCATTTTTCAAATACTAAAACAATGTTCTGTGATTATCATAAAGTTCAAACAACAAAAGCACATTGCAGTACTATATACTCCATAACAAATATTTCAAACCGCACGTCCACACACTTCTAAGTACAAGAAAATGCTGGCTCCTGAGAGGTTTTTCGGGTGGCACAGATCAATCATGATCCATGCTGCCAGTTACTTTATCAACTTACTGAAGGAAAAGAAAGAAAAAAAAAAAGAGTCAGAAGTGACCTTATATCAGTAGCCAAAAAACTGTGTTGAGTTTCGTAGTAATATATCCAGAGCATTTGGAGCAAACTTTCTTGCAAAAAGGAAGCAAACTGAAGTTGGCTGATTGTTGTAAACACAGGTATGATCTTGCTGGATTTTACTGAAAAAATCAGCTGTAATATCATCCTTCCCAAATGTAGCTGGATGAGCACCACCTCTTGACCAATCTACATATGTAAGTGTCCTATTCGCTAATAGATTCGGCGACTGAATGGTGAGCATAGTTGGGAAATAATGCTCGTCAACATAACATGCCGGTCTGCAAAACTGATCGAATTTGGGATAATATTTGAGGTCTTTTATGATATCAACTGCTAGTTTCCTGTTAGCTTCAAACCATTGGGACCCTTTTCGCCATTGGTCAATGCTAACTTCCGGTAACATATTTTCATCATATCGTCCCCTGCCATATGGGCCAGGCTCATCAAATGCACCCATGAAGCTGAACCGAGATCTTGATATATAATGATAACTAATGTTGAAATTTTGAAGAGGTATGCAGGCTTCAGATAAGAGTACAAACCACTCGTTTGAGATATCTAGCAATGCGTTTGCCAGAAGTCTTCTTTCGGCATCACACATACTCATCATTCCCCATTCCACAGCCTACAAAGTACCAGTAAAAGATCAGTAAGTTTACAATTGTCTCATAAATCAATATTCTGGCAGCAACTAGGGATTAAGAATCATTATTCTTTTTCACTAAACACTAAGAGTCAATTTAAACACGCACACAAACACTTGCTGATTTCCTATAAACGCCATTCTAGATGAGGAAGTTAGCTTCAATGTACCATCCCAAGATCTTGTTTGGATTTATGCACATACAAAGATAACATATGAAGAAGAAAGATAATGGTGGCTAACCTGACTAGGAATTTGCTTCTGATAAAAAACTGAAGAGGTCGAAAAATTTGCACTATACGAAGGCATGGTATGAACGTAAATGGAATAAAATTCCTCGTTCCCTTTAAAAAACTTCTCCCATAATGGTGCCAATGGCAAAGGTCCTCTTGTCAAGAACATGAATGCAATTTTAGGAGATCTCTTAAAAGGGTATTCTTGTATCTGAGGAACAAATGAAGCTCTCCAAAATAGCTCACTGTCGTCCAACGTGTGCATATAAGTCGGCGGTGGTTCAATCCAATCTTGCAAACTATTAGGATGTCGTAAACAAGACTGTATCAAGGTGTGTGCACCATGGACAATATTCTGAGTACCTAAATATCGGATCTTAAACATGCTTATGATCGAAAATCCGACACCAATACATAGAAATAATAACATGAATCCTAATAATCTCATAGGAAGACCCCTGGATTGATTTGTTATTCTAATGGAATTGATTGTAGGATCTTTGCCTTCTTCTAGTGTCACTAGCCTTAGCTGCATTTTCTTACAAAAGGAAAAACCGAAAGAAAAAAAAATATGCAAATTTCAGATTTCTATACTAATTAAGAAATTCACAAACACATTGTGTACTTACTTCATTCTACATGCATGACACATATATATATATTTCAAACATAAAACACTTTTAATTATTTTATATATATATGTATATATATTCAGTTTTATCACAAAATGTTGAAATCTTTCTAAAAGTAAACATGACAAATATCAAACCCCACATGGGAATTTTGACAATAAATAGAAAAAGGCAAAAACATTTTTTATTTTATTTTTAATTAGCTCAAATCTTGGAGATCATAATGTAATGTGTGTTCCTTTTAAGTGCATTGTAATGCGGATGTGATAGTGGGGGTGTTGGCTAATGTGTATTGTGGGGTGATATATAGATGTGAAAACAAGAAAAAAAAAAAAGAAAAAAAAAAGGGGATGATCATTGCATTATGATTATTAGTATTAAAAGTGATCACGTACTGATCACTATGTGTGTGGATGTGTTCTAGATGGGGTTTCCATTCCTAAAAGCACAAGAGCATGGGATACCGTATATTTTGGTGGATTAGTTATTTTGCATCAAAGTGTTTTTATTCATCATATTAAGGTTACGATGATGTTTATCTTATATCTTAGTAATAATAAGGAATGTTATTATATCCTCTTAATTACAAACATTAATTCTTATAAATCCCCCAACTTTCACATGTTAATTATCGCATATACTTAGAAACTAGAAGGATACATTATCTCACATTTATTTGGATAATTATATTGATATTTTTTTTTTTTGTAAGGCAGCAGCGGATAAATGGCTAACTCTCCCCACACGAGAGCGTCCATGCTGGTTCGACTCCTGGCAATGCCCTAAAGGGTTTGCTCCTCATGTGTTAGATGGGTATAGCATTGCTAAGGCCCCCTCATCACATTTGCATGTGACAGGATTCGTAAGATAGGTCGCAGGAGAAAACTATTTCACTCGTTCTCACAAATCTTTTGTACTAGCACTGTTGCACATATCAATTTAAAAAATGGGTAAGAAATCAATTTTATAACTTATAATTTTAAATCGATTTAAATATGTGGCATGACGACATTTAAATGGATTTGATACTAAAGGTGTAGTCGATATATAATATAATTGTATATAAAAAATAAGGTATATGATTAGGGCGTAGAGTGTGGCCGCACACACAAGAGATTGAAAGCCACACCAAACCACCCTATGGTATGGTTACCCTAATATTTAATGATTAAAAGAATACAAACACACGCAACGTGATAACCATCACAACAAGATAGCGCACCAAAATGGTCTTAGTAAGGCTCCCAGCGTAGTGCAATGAGGCTACAAAAACCATACCCGCCATCAACTATATATTATAACGCGCACACCATAAAAGTAAATCAAAACACACACATATATACATCCGCCCTCATATCCGAAAACGTAAATTATTCCCAATCTATTGCCCAATTGTACATTTGTGCTAGTATACAATTGGGCAACAGATTGGGAATAATTTATGTTTTTGGATATGAGGGCGGATGTATATATGTGTGTTTTGATTTACTTTTATGAAGATGTTATATATTGTGCTAGTATTATCATGCTAGTTTTACATATACATAATAATGGATTAAGATACGCTCATGTTTTATATGAATATGATAGGTCATGTTCATATTTTTGTAAGTACGAAAATAAATTAAGCTATAATAAATTATAAATTATATAAGTACATTCGTGTTTGGTTTCTACCAAAATTTGAGAAAACGTAATTATTATTATATATTGCATTGACAGTGTTAGCTAAACGATAAGAATAAGATATCATACGTACGTACTTCAGAATTTTGCAACCGATCTCTAAAATGGTTTGTATTAATAAGAATAAGATAATATTTTCTTCTAGTGACTTGTGTGAATGGTCCGGTCCTTGAGAAAGAAATAAACGCCACGAGATTCTTAATACGACACAAGGAAGATAAAAGAAATTTTTTTTTTTTTTTAATACAAACCATTGGATGTCATAAGACAAAGCCGAACAACATACCGTGTTCTCTTAGTAATGTGATCAAAATAAATGTTGGCATACATGTCAATTATTCTTGAGAAAAAATCAATCATAAAATTGAAGATAAAATTGGAAACTAACTACTAGTAATATAATCTTAGCAAACATTCAAAATAGAATAAAAAAATACTAAGCTAAGTTTAAGTCTATAAATACATTTAACATATCATGATATAAAATGTCCATATATATCAATAATACAATTTTCAAGATTATTAACAATCAATTAATATTAATAAATATCAATATTTCATTTGGAAATAAGAATGTAGTAGATTAGTATAGATAAATGGAGGACCACCATAAATCAATCACCATCATCCATAAATAAATAAAAACTGAGATACGAAGTAGTAACCAAGAGAGAGATATGGGAGGGACCGTCCTACGGATTAGCCTCCCGCGTTTCATGAAATTGAACTCTCACTCTTTTGATGAATTTTTCGTTGATAAATAATCCATCAGCCTGCTTCGTTCTATTTTATTTTTTTTATACCCTTTTTGGAAAGCAAAAATAAATAATAAAGAAAAAAAGGAGTCCATCTTTTTCAATCCCCACTATCTTTTATCAGATATTTACTATCAAACTGTGGGGAGTTAGGTGTCTTCTCCTCTTGGAAAGCCCATCAGACGCTACAAAAACGCCGGGACACCCCCCACGGGCCGTTCCGGCCTAGTCAAAGTTGGTCTCCGCCGCATTTAGGATGCCCGAAAATTTTGAATTTAAAAAAAAAAGCCCTTTAAACGGCTAGTTTTGGGTTTTTAAAAAAACTTTTTTTTTTTTTACCTTTACCTCTATTTATATACTTTCTTTCTTCCTTTTAACTTCATTCTTTACTATACTTTCTTTCTTTCTTTCTAAATTTTATACTTTTACCATCTTTTTTAAACAAAAATGTATCCCTACTACAATTCAAACATTTGTTAAGCACATCCGAACACCTCAAACTAACCCGATATGAACGATACTAATCTTCATAATAATCCGAATTTTATTAATATGATCGGCAACATGCAAGTGGGATCACCGATAGAAGGTTTATATTTTTTAATTTTTGGTTTCTATTTTGCTTTTCGGTTTATAATTGTTTTTCGGTTTATACTTATTTATATATATATATACACACACACTTTATTTACATATATACTTTACTTACATATATTATGGGTTTAATAACTAGTTTTATTTAATTTTATTAAGTTTTAGTAAGTTTTATTAAGTTTAAAAAAAAATTTTAACCAAAATCAAAAGACGTCCTTATGATGAGCCTCACTCCTCGTGACAGTCTCATTTACTGAAATGAAATCTTTACAATTATTGTATATTGATCTTCTTAGGGTGGAGGGACTACTCAAACTCTCCCCAAACTTTACCAAATTGACACATCATCATTATCCAAAAAAACCATCCACCTCATTTCAGCCCAAACTTTACCAAAATGGTGACGCTACATTCACCAAACTTCCACAATTTTCACCTCATCTTTTTTTTTTCCCATTTATTTTTAATACATAAAATAACAAACTATATAATACTAAAAATTAATGGCTAGTTTTTATTATAAAAAAAATAATATTAACAATTAAAACGTACATAATATTAAAAACACCAACGGCTAGAGCTTGCCGTGTCTTCAAGATATTCGTACGCGTTAAGTAAAAATTGCAACGAGGTTCCCGTGGATTCGTCGGTCGAAGACGGATAATGGCAGTGGCGGATCCAATCATTTGGGCTAGTGGGGGCTAAAAAAAAAAATTCATCATTTGGGTCTTTTATTCTTCTTGGGGCTGGGTTCTTTTTTCTTTTTTGGCCAAGATCAAGTAAAAAATATATCAAAATTCTATTGTTCGGCTACACATCGTTGGGGGCAATCTCCCCCACCCCTAGTTAATTGGATCCGCCTATGCTTACACGCGCTGTGAACCTGTAATAACATTTTGTATCATTAAGTATCGAAAGTTCACTAAATCAACTCATAATTTTTATTTAAAACGGTCAAAAGACGTGTGAGAAAAACCTTAAATAATTCACTCATCAAGTATTATATTTATATTTTTCTTAAATATTGATATATGTTATCAATAAAAACTATATATATACAGGGAAAGGTTCATGTGAGAACCATCTAATTTAGAAAACCATGAGAACCTTTAAATTATAACCTGATGCTCATATGTGAATGATATATGTGAACAAATCCGTTCACATATGAACATATCAAGTTATACTTAATATTACTTATGTTCATATGTAAATGGTTCTTACATAAACCTTACCCTCTATGTATATTTATATAAATGAACATAAACAAATATAAATGAAGGAATGTCTACAAACATAATTGTATGAACTTTCACAAACAAACGAGAACTATGTTCATGTTCATTCAATTAACTAAGCAAACGACATAAATAAACTTCTCGTCAAATGATTTGTCGAACGTTTTAAAAGAGTAAGATAATTACACCAAACTTCTATTGGAGAATTGCAAAATAAATTATAATGCAAAAGAAAGTTTAAAATAATTTTGAACTAAAAAGAATATTTCTGAAACTTAATTTGGACTACAAGCCCTAAAACTGGTGCAACCGTGCAAGGCTACTTCAATAAGCGTAGAAACCAGATGTCTCATGCACTGTCGCACTTCCTGCAGCCAAGAACGAGCCTTCCCTTTATTCTTTTCTATTTTCAGTTTTTCACCCTCTTTATCAAGACTATCTTTCACTATCTTTATTTCCCGTCTCCAAATATACATATAAAACATATTTATGAAATATTTTAAATTCATCTCTAACCATACAAAAAAATTTTATAACTAAACAATACTTTTATACAACACATTAACTTAACTACATTATTATATAATACGGGAAATGTTCATTTGAATCCTAAATTTTCTTTGGAAACCAAGGGACAAATCTCAGTCACACATTTCCCCTCATTTTCCTCTCTCCTCCATAAATCATTAGTTTCATCTAAATCATTTAAAATCTTTTATCTCAAAAACCGTACATTGATAAATTATAAAAATTATATGGGTGTTCTTAAAATTTTGTCCTCTTTCATTAGAGAGGTCATCCGATATACTTTTAACGACTTTTTAGTTTTTGGGCGGAGCCCGTGCGGCTAAAGGCGAAGCCTGTTAGGTAGATCACCCCATCCCCGATCACCCTCTATGACCTATCACCCCACTAGCTACCCTTTATTAATACCCTTGAGGGCTACACCTGTTCAGCTAAGGGCTACGCCCGTACCGTATCATCTTCCGAAATTATTCTATTATTATTATTTTTTTGAGTGGGTTTTATTTAAAAAAGAATATGAAAATTTAAAAAAAAATTGAAAATGAAAAAAACAAGATAAAAAAAATTTAGAAAAGAGGAAGAAGGGAAAGAAGTTTGGGGAAATGTGTGGCTGAGATTTGTCCCTTAGTTCTCAACATTTTTCTAGTTTTCATTTGATTACAACCCATATATACATATATATATATATATATATATATATATGGAAAAAGTGAATATAAGACTGTTCCATACCTAAACTTATGTATGAATTTTATGGATTAAAAAACAAAAATGTGAGGGGTTCCATACCTAAGCTTAGGTATGGAACAACCTTATATTCACTTTTGCCTATATATATTGATCATAGATCAACTGGTACCGCCACCATGTGACCACATGGGCCCACAAGATAAAGACTGCAAGGTCACAAGTTCAAACCTTGTCAAAGACAATGAAGAAAATATATCTTGTGCTCCATGTGTGAGGATGACGCTTCACCGGTCATGAGTTCTATGTGGTGTGCGCTCTGGGTAGCAAGACGGTACATGAGACCAAAGGATTCTCACCCATTTATCCTTATATATATATATATATATATATAAATATATGACATACAAAAAGAAGTAAAATAAGGAAAGAATGGAAGGAAGGTGACTTTTTTTTTAACCTTTTTTTTATTTTTATCGTTTTTAAATTAACTTATTTATTTTTTAATAAAAACTCATCCCAAAACAAATTTTAAAAAAAAATTCTTAATCCAAGGGCAATGGGTTATGTGTTGAAAATGGATGGATACGATACAGACGTAGCCCTTAGTCGAACGAACGTAGTCTGTTAAGGGGGTTTCGCCCTTATCGGTCGTAGACCTCAAAGGTAGTTAGGCTGAAAGGATTTGGGAATGATTTGAATTTGATTGGCGGTGATCCAGAGACGGTAGTGGTTAGATACAGTACGGGTGCCGTCCTTAGCCGCACAGGTTCCGCTTTCAGAAATGGTGGTGATCGAAGATGGTGGTGATGATCGAAGATAGTGATGATTGGAGATGGTGGTGGAGAATGATGGATACGGTACGAGTTTTGCCCTTAGTTTTATATAGAAAGAGGATTACGGGTTTTATAAAAAAAAAATTTAATTTTTTATTTTTGGAATGGGTATTTTTTTTAAAAATATAAAAAATTAAAAATGATAAAAACAAGGTAAAAAAATAATAATAAGGCACATTCCTTCCCTTCCTTCCTTAATTCTCTTCTCTTTTGATCTCTATCCTATAAATATATATATATATATATATGGAGAAGGTGAATATAAGGTTGTTCCATACCTAAGGTTAGGTATGGAACCCTCACATATTTATTTTTTAATCCATAAAATTCATGAGGCCCAGGTCATTTATTTATTATACAACAAATATTAAAAAATTCAAATGTGAGGGGTTCTATACCTAAGCTTAGGTATGGAACAGCCATATATTCACTTTTGCCTATATATACACACACACACACACACACATATATATATATATATATATATATATATAAAATAAAGAACACATAGGCAAAAATCATAAAAAACTAAAATTAAAAATATACCATGTATGATAATATGCATATACTTATTTAGAAGAGTAACTTTCAAATAAAAAAACAAATACCTCACCAAAGAACACTTATCTTTACTCCCTTATAAAACAAACTATCCCTCCCTTTTTTTAAACGTTCTACCTTTGAAATACCTAAAATGCCCTTACTAATATAACTAACACTATCCATGATTTTATTGAATACCCAATATA
>JAOEHQ010018104.1:0-14981 GCA_025447715.1 Asclepias incarnata
TTTGATGGGCGGCGATCCAAGAGATGGTGGTGGTTGGATACGGTACGGGCGTAGCCCTTAGCCGCACGGGCTTCGCCTTTGGAGGTGGCGGTGATCGGAGTTTGTGAATCTCGAAGTGAGAGAGAAAGATGATGAAAAACTTGGAGAAAAAAATAAAGGTGAAAGTATAAAAAAAATGAATATTTTTTTATAAAAAAAAGGATGATTTTTTAGTGGTTTCATAGTCCTCATCCTTATTTTTGTTTCTCACTTGATCACTTCACACAATATATATATATATATATATATAGAGAGAGAGAGAGAGAGAAAAGTGCATATATGATTGTCATGTACCTAAACTTAAGTATAGAACCTCTCACATAATAATTTTTTAATATTTATTGTATAATGAATAAATAATTAGGCCATCATGTTTTTAATGGATTAAAACATTAAGATATGAGAGGTTCTATACCTAAACTTAAATATATAACAGCCTTATATTCTTATCCCTCATATATATATATATATATATATATATATTGCAAATAAAGCCAGAATAAAACCAAAGTAGCTACCGTAACAATATACATAATAATAGCAGCAGTAAAAAATAAGTAAACAACCTTATTATTAAGTTTAATAAATAAATTCATTGCTTCCTAAATACATGCTAACAAAAAGACTTTTTGACATTAATCAATTTATTATGTTGTTATTATATTAAAGTAAAGTAAATTATAGTCAACTTGATACAAACATTTGCTGTCCCAAAGCATGAACCGGCCCAACAAACAAACCAATTATCACCTTGTTCGACGCCCACCATACTGATATTTGTATGCCTCAGTGCTCACGTGACATACAATTTGCTTAGGGTCATTTTTGTAATTTCACAGCTTTTTTTACTGTAGCAATCCGGACTTACCATGCTATATATAATAATAGTTATCATTCTGATGAGTATATGTTCCAACCTAAACTTAAAAGAGTATGAAGAACAACCCATTACTGCAATAATCTTAAGATTTCAAATGCTCATCTCAGTTTCCCTACATGTGTTTGTGGGTTCAAGTCCCACTCAGACAAAGGTGTAGAGTAGTTATAGGGTGTTAAAAAGATGTAATGAACCTTGGATGGATCATTTTGACATGAAGGTAAGTTTGATTATCTCCATTTGAACTGTTCCACCAAACAATTTTGAATCTAAAGTATAGCTAAAAGGAATTCCTTGAGATTCATTAATGCTTGCTGGATTGATATTAACAGCCTTAATAGTGCTCATTAATTTTTGGTTGGATAGGTTCTTCAAATGCAACCGGTGCCTTTGTAAAAAATAAGCTGCTGGCATTTAAACACAAGGCCTAAAAGTTGAAGTTGATGTTCTCTCTCTCTCTCTCTCTCATATATATATATATATATACTAGAATTGTACCCAAGCAATACGTGGAGTTGGATAGTTTCTCAACTTTGTAAGATTTAAAAAATCAATTGTTTTTAGCAAAGAGATGTTTTGAAGGATTACGTCGCCCGACCCAGCCGACCGCCGGCTTAGGACGGTAGTCAACAATGGTGTAAGAGAGGTCTCTAACTTTATATTTAGCTATCCAATGAAATGTTTTGGTTTTTAGTGTTAAATAATTAAGTTATGTGGACTTTAATTGTTGCATATTAATATGCGTACCATATAAATAATTGTTAAGTCAAAGGGTAATTTAGTAATTTGGTGTTCCTAAAATTGCAAATTTTAAGACAACATTCAAATGTTTTATATATTAGTGTGTACTAGAAATAATACCCGCGCAATGCGCGGTGGTTAATGGTTGAAGTTAAAAGATGATGGTGTCCGGCAATCGGCTTCGCCGACCGCCGGTTCTGAATTGTCTAACACATGTATATAAAAATTGTATTTGTTGTTATTGATAAAAATATATATAAATAAAAATTGTTATGTAAATCAATATATATATATATATATATATATAATATAACATAAACATTAAATAATAAGTTAAAAATGGTAATGTTTAAAAAATTCAAATTTTAAGACACTAAATGCTTGATAAGGTAGTATAGATATATATGTAATATTTTAATATAGAGCCTTTCTTACTATAATCAATTTAGTCCTTTTAAACCAATTTAATTAACTAACCCCTTTCTTTTCAACCAATATAACTAAATAATCCTTCTCCTAACCAATTAATAATGACTCCCTATTCTTTCAATAAATATTAAAAAAAGTCTCTTTTATTTAAGTAAAATATCACTACCATTTAACTAAAAAATCTTTCAAAATTAATAATAACTCTTATTTCCACAAAAAAAAAAAAAAAAAATAATAATCTCCTTTTCTTTCATTAAATATTAAAACAAATTACTTCTTTTAGATAAACGCAAATGTATCATATTACTTATAAGCTTGGCTTTTTAGTTTATACTTTTACATGACTTGCTATCAACTTTGAAAAGTTATCATAAACATGACTAAATGTGGTGCGTTTCTTTTTTATTGTTGTCATGTTTTCACAAACATTACAAAACCTAAATTTAGATTTATAAATTCACAATTACTTTAAATCTATTTCTTAAAAATATCAAAATGATTATGTAAGTTGACTTGGTCAACGTGGACTTTTATGGAAGATGGTTGATGGTTCAAATCCGTTCCTACGCATTGGTCCATGGCATGAGAAATGGGATGTCCTTAGGGACGCATTGTGTGGGGCTGGTAGTTGGAGCGATGCCAGTTGGTACCCAAAGGGTACATGGGGTTAAGCATTTCTTCGCCGATCCAAACGTTCATGGAATACGTATCACGAATAAGAATATAAAAATCCCACGTAACACGAAATTAAGGATTCATACATAATACATAGTGCTTTATACAACAAAATCTTCAATATTACGTAGTAGTCATTCAAGTATTTATAAATCATTACCATATACTGCCCGTGTGTCCACGTGGGTCTAAGACTAGTATGTGTGTGTGTGTGTGTGTGTTCATGTTCTTCCCTATTCTCCATTCCATGACTTGAAACAGTTTCTTTGAAGGGAGCATTAGGTTTCCTTGTATACACACATGTTATGATGAAGTAGAAGTATGGTTAATCTACCGATATATTTTTTTTTTCTCTTGATCTTTGAGATGTACTGTTGAAGTCATTTGAAGATTTGTGATTACATATTGCTTTTAAAGTTCTTCCTCTTACTTTTCATAAGATTCCGCTTACGAGAATCATCATCATATTTGATTATTTATCGAATATAATGGGCTAATTGCTGCTTGTTGTTGCATGTGACTCTAGGACGATAGGATAGATCTAACACATCTGAAGGTATATGCAATTGACGTGGATGAAGCAGATGAGGTAACGTTACTTTATTATCCAAATTTCTCCATTCAATGTATATGAATATCATACATGTGTGTGTACATCAAAGGAACATACATAAGTATAATAGTGGGTTTGCTTGGTTTTAAATATGTTGGCTCATTGGCATATATGTACCATAAATGTCCATTCAGTAAGGAAGTTTTTGTTGTTGTCCCTACCAAAAGAACACGATTTAAAGTAAGTTGTACCATCATCAACTGCGAACTCCCATATCGGCTATGTACATTATTTAGCATTTACTGAAAGGTTCTTCAAATATAGACTTGGTACAAGTCAAGTTAAGATGAAAATAAACCGAATTGATCATCGAGTACGACGCCAAAGTTTGGCCGGAGTTTTACAATGATAGTCGGTGGCATGGACAGTCAGTGTCATAATACTAAACCTTTTTTGCAATGATTTGCTTTTTGAGGGATGCTATAAAATCAACACTTAGTTATTTGAGAAAATGATTGTAAATAATTGAAACCACTATGCAAAAAGCAATGAAATCCCCATATGCTTAGCTTCAGCACAATATAAGCATTCGATGAATGAAATTAAAGGATGAGAGGATGAGTATCTTTAATAAAAAAGAAGATTATCCAAAACCAATTATTATCATATCAAGTTGTAATGAATTGACCTATGGATTACCTTGCTTATAATTTAGTTTTCCAGGGTGTAAAACACATAAAAATTTCATATAATAACCAGCCATGTTTGTGAACTTCTTTTTCAATAGAGAGAAGTATTAATATTTGAAATTATTGCCATATTTAAGTAAATGATGAGTTAAAATTTTTTTTTAGTGAAGTGATCATACATCCAGAGAACAATTGGACAAACCTCTCGAACCCTTCCAATCATTCAAATCAAACATTGACCAATAGTATTTTTCTGTATTTAGGACCCGGAATCCTCCAAATCTGTTCAAAATAATAAAATATGGTAAGAAAGTGTCACACGTATGTTCTATTACAAAAGTGTAAAGCCATTAGAGAATCGAAAAAAAGTCACCACCACCGGGTGTAAAAGGATGGACATTGAGGTTACATGTTGATATATATTTATCTAATTAGAAGTTTGGCATCATCTATATATCTAATTAGAAGTTTGGCATCATCTAACCTCAAATGAAAAAAATTTACAGCTTGATGATGCATTGAGTGCAACAAAGTTGCAGGATGGTCGTATCAAAATTTGGATACATGTTGCGGATCCAGTTAGCTTTGTTGAGCCAGGAAGCTTGATAGACAGGTACTTTTGGGTCTGTACAGCATATAGTTGCAACTATAATGTTTGCTAAGGTTCTTAGTTATGGTTTCACTGTAGAGAAGCATTACAAAGAGGAACATCTGTTTTCTTACCAACTGCCACCTATCCAATGTTTCCTGAGAAACTTGCCATGAAGGGAATGAGCTTGAAGCAAGGAACAAATTGCAGGGCAGTTACAGTGTCAGTTGTATTGCATTCTGATGGAAGGTAAACTATCAAGGCTTTGCATGAAGTTAAGAGTTCTAGTAAACCACTCAATATAAGGGTATTGGCCTAGTCGTTATTGAGTTGATCCTCCAACCAAGAGGTTGATAGTTCAAATCCCATTTGGAACAACTGCATGGTAATAGTGTGTGTGAATATTTGCCTTTCATAAAAAAAAGTTGAACAAGAGGGATTGCAATTTATACCATAAGAAAGGTGAATCAGAAAGTAAACCTGCACATACTGAACTACCATATTGGCATAACACTGTAACTGCTCAAATTGTATTGGGTTGAGTCCTCACTATATTAGGTTTATAGCCATTTTTTTCATTTATATTACATTGTTTGAGCTCTAAAATCTGCATGTACAATGTCGTTTATGTATGAAAAGAATCTCCAATCTTTTATTTCGTTGTGGATTATAAAATGTGTGCGCGCTGCTGCCTATAATTGATGGCCTTCTCAATAATATGCATCTGCATGTACATGGTCGTTTCCATATGAGGATAATATCCAATCTTCTATTTCAGTGTGGTTTATAGCAGTGTGTATGGTGCTACCTATCATCGAGTGGCCCTGTCAATATTATGCTTAAGTGTCCGCAAGTTTCACTTTATAGTAATATAACAATATTTCATTTGCAATTTTTTTCTTCATGTGACTTAATACATTACCTGATAACAGCATTGCAGAATATGCAGTGAATAATTCGATTATTAGGCCGACCTATATGTTAACATATGAGAGTGCATCCGAGCTTCTTCATATGAATTTGGAAGAAGAGTTGGAATTGAGGACTCTTGCAGAGGCAGCAAGTCTTCGGCTTCAGTGGCGGCGTGGACAGGTTAGTCGTTTGTATTGGTTTTATTGAACATTACAAGGAAAATATCACCACTCTTAAAATCAGTGTTTATTAATCAATGTATGTTGCAAGAAATCCGTATACATAAATGAAGAAAAACGGATTTATTGATTCAGTAGCTTTAGTTGAATTTCTTTTATCGTGATTATGAAAATTATACATGTTTTAGGGTGCAATTGAGACAGGGTCATTGGAACCTAGAATAAAGGTGGAAAATCCAGATGATCCAGAACCATCTATTAGGTTGTACGTTGAAGACCAGACGGATCCTGCTATGCGACTTGTTTCTGAGATGATGATACTTTGTGGGGAAGCTCTAGCCACATTTGGTTCTTCTAATAAGATTCCTTTACCATACAGAGGACAGCCCCAGTCAAAAATCGATACGTCTGCATATGATCATCTTCCAGAAGGCCCAGTGCGCAGCTCCGCTATTGTCAAACTTATGCGTGCTGCTGAAATGGATTATAGAAAAGCTATACGGCATGGTATTCTCGGAATTCCTGGTTATGTACAGTTTACATCTCCCATTCGCAGATATATGGACCTCCTTGCTCATTACCAGGTGACTTTCTTATTGTTAGTGGTTTTTCTGGATTGTTTATAGTGGTTGTCAATTGGTCTGATAAACCTATGTCTTTGTAGGTGAAAGCTTTTCTTAGAGGTGATGCTCTTCCATTTACATCTGGGCAACTGGAAGGGATGGCTGCATCCGTGAACATGAACGTTCGAATAGCAAAGAAGCTATTTACTAGCAGTCTACGGTATTGGATACTAGAATACTTGAGAAGGCAACCCAAACAAAGAAAATTCCGTGCATTGATCCTTAAATTCCTTAAAGATCGTAATGCATCTTTACTACTTCTGGAGGTAAACTTCTAAATGCTCCTATATCCTTACTGACCTATATTGTTTAGATGCATCATGCTCATGATGACGCTATGACTATAGGTGATATTAGAAGTGGCATTTTTAACCCCTTGCTTATGAATTGGTTGATTCGAGTTGTATTTTACCGTTTGCAGGTCAAATGGGTGAAACTAGAAAACTAGCTTAAGTGAGATGGGTCAAATGGGTCAAACGTGGTTCAGAGTGTTTTAAAACATTAGTATCAATATGTTATACATTTTGTAGTAATATTTGACACACCAATTGGCTGTAAAAAATGTAAACTATGTGGACCGAGTGTTATGGGTCAACCCAATCAGTACCAAGAGTCTCTTGTTTCATCTGAACCTGTTTTGACCCATTACCAACACGCTCATTTAGGTGATATACTTGAAAGATCTTCATATGTAATACTTTAATTCTAATATAGTCATATTCTTGTATTTGTTCGTCTAGTTCTGTATTATATTTCATACCAACTCCAAACAAATATCAATTAGAAACGGCCTTGTAAAACTAATGAATGGATCTGTCACTAAACCTGCAATGAGTCCACTATAAAAGATGCTCCCAATGTTTTGTATTTTCTATTCAGTTTTGGTTTGATTATGTTTCAAATGTCTTCTAATTCTTGTTGCTGCCGTGATGGTTCATTGATTTGGCTGTATTTTATAGGTTGGATTTCAAGCATCTACGTGGGTGGCGATAGGGTCTCATGTTGGGGATGAAGTTGAGGTTCGGGTTGAAGAAGCTCACCCACGTGATGACATCATATCGTTCAAAGAAGTAATACGAGTGACATGAATATCTCCGGGATCTTATTGCATTATCACTTAGACATCAGTCTGCACCATATATGATGCAGTAGAAAACAACCTAGTTCAGTTGTTTTGGCAATTTTGACCCTAAACAGTTACGATGGGGTTCAGATGGGCTATGTGAACCTAACAGTTACCAAGTCAGATGCTAAAGATCACAGGTCGGAGCCCAAATTTTTACACTAGCATATTCTAGAAAAGTCCATGTCAAAGGTATAGAAGGTATATCTCAACTTATCGACTTGTACATCACCAAACATAGCGTAATCCTAAAATTAGGTTCCCGTCATATAAAATCTCTTTGTACGCTGATACAGTGCCACCCATATCGATTAGGATGGAAAGTTGGAAAGTTTTCATCTCTTAAGAAAGCATTAATTCATTTGTCTCTTTTGATTGTCATTTCGGGTTCTGTATAGACTATAGAGATCATCACATCGCTCCACCTGCTCTTATAACGTTGATACAGTTCTTTTTTTATAATAATGAAACAATCTAGAACTGTAAACATGGAATGTAGATACGACAAGTTTCAAACCATTCAACCCATTTTATGTTTAGTTAAACATCTAGTTTACCCATTGAACCAGTTAAAAATAAACTACTGCATATAACCTACGGCGACTCATCTCTATCTCTACTATTATGTAAATCATATGACTTGTTGTCTTAATTTTTGAAATTTTAAGAACAGTCATTTTATTATTATTATTATTATTATTATTATTATTATTATTATTATTATTATTATTATTATTTTGGACAAAGGGGAGCGACACCTCAAAATATGTAATAAGAATGATACAAGGATTACCAATACTAGGCAACCTAAAAAACGGAGTATTAAGCTTGGAGCTGAAAAGCTAGCATATTGCCAATGCCGTTAAAAGTAGTATTTTTTGTTCAACACTATCGGTGGGACGTATCTTGACAGACATGAGCTTGAAAGTTGAAACAAACCACACTATGTATTTTTTTCTAACCAACTGATTTTTCTTTGTACAAGTTTACTATATTACCCTTACTAATAAGTGAAAAGAATATACTCGTGTATTAGCCAATTAAAAACCGACCGTCAAGGAAATAGGTTGCCGGCTACCATCAATCTAAGCCGCATGTATTAGTTGA
The DNA here is from genome assembly GCA_025447715.1 of Asclepias incarnata. Lineage (NCBI taxonomy): Eukaryota > Viridiplantae > Streptophyta > Magnoliopsida > Gentianales > Apocynaceae > Asclepias > Asclepias incarnata. Next base: position 8,537 of record JAOEHQ010018104.1, read on the forward strand.
AGTTTATGAGTTTCATTTTTAAATTTAATTTGCACTAAAATTTAAAATTAAATGTTTTTAAGAAATTATCCACCACCACGCATCGTTTGGGTTCGATTCTAGTATCTATGCATATTGCTCAGAACCTGCCTCATTGATTGGCTTAACAAATAAAGTCATTTATTGTCCATTTTTCAATATGAAAGTATTGGGAATTATATTGCATTAATTGAAAGAAAGAAATAAGTCGATGCATATAGAGTTGTCGGTACATAATAAATGTGTTTGTATGAATCTAAGGGCACTAGGAGTGGTGTTAAGGATTTTATCAGCCCTCCTAAATTCCGTCAATAAAATTTTGCTAACTCATTTTATCCCTTCAACCCTCCCAACCAACCCTCTGAACCATTTTTAGTGGCGCTCATAAGATTTCAACCCTCCCAAATTTTTATCCAATCACAAACACTCTCTCTCTTATCCCCAAACACTCTCTCTCTTCACTTCTCTCACAAATAAACGGTATCACCACCGGTTTATATACCCGTTCAATATAAAATTTTGGCATAAATTTGAGGCCGGCGGCGGTGTAGCCGGCGGTATGCCTCATAAAATCATGCATCCCGTTCACCATAAAATTTTGGCATAAATTTGGGGCCGGCGGCGGTGTAGCCGGCGGTATGCCTGATAAAATCATGCAACCCGCTTGCCACTCCTAGTGGCCTAACCAAATGAAATGTCATTTCGAATCATTTTTTTAGTGAATTATTTAAAGACAATTTGATTATGATAAACTAGAATTGGATCAAGTGGAAAATCATTTGTTTATGGAGGTACAAGTCAAGCGTTTGATTATCACTTCTTATAAAATGTTTGGAGGTCTTTTTAAAAAAAGTCAGTTTATCTTAAGATAGAGATAATGTTGTTTACATTATACCTTCTTTATATATCATGTAAGACGACATTGGATACGGTTGGTACTTTAATTATGTTAAACAAATCTTCAAAAGAATCACCTAGATTTATATATTTCATCGCCACTAACATTTTTTTTTAAAACATTTTCATCACCACTAACTATTAAAAAAAACACAAAGGTGTTGAAGACCACCCAACTTGACATTGACAACTTCATTTACATAACCTTTCAAAAAAAATAAAAATTCATTTACATAAAATAAAAAGATTTCTTTCTTTTAGCATCTTTCATCTCTCAACTCAAAGCAACCTACCAAAACAAATCTACACTCTTCCCATCTTCATCTCCCACTCATTATTATTCTTTCATCATATCTAAAACACATACTGACACAAAAAACACACACACACACACATTTTGTATGTGTGTGGATCTATCTCCAAACCAAACCCAAGTAGAAAACCAAACAAAAATGTCTTTAAAGATTTTCCTCGTATCTTTCATTCTAACATCACTTATATGCACATTGCTATACATAACAACATACTTAACTCCATACAATACAACCATCTTAAACCAATCATCATCATCAATCACAATAGTCCCAAGTTCAATCAACAAATCATATCCAGTATCATTTGCATACTTAATATCAGCATCAAAAGGTGACACGGCCAAGCTCAAAAGAACCATTCAAGCTTTATACCATCCAGCCAACTTTTACTTAATTCACTTAGAAAAAGAAGCAACAGAAGAGGAACATAAAGAGATTGCAAGGTTTGTGAAAGATGAACATGTTTTTCAAATGGTTGGAAATGTGTTGATAGTTGGGAAGGCTAATATGGTAACATATAGAGGACCAACAATGCTTGCAACTACTTTACATGCAATGGCTATGTTGTTAAGGATTGATGCCAATTGGGATTGGTTTATTAATCTTAGTGCTTCTGATTATCCACTTGTTACTCAAGATGGTATGGTGAGTTTTACTACTTTTACTTCTTTTTAAAATAATAAATAAATATAATAAAAGATTTGTTTATGTGAAATTTATTGGTTTATTATATGTTTTCAGATCTGATATCTGCATTTTCGGTGATGCCAAGACATCTTAATTTTATACAGCACACTAGTCGGTTGGGATGGAAATTGTAAGATTTGCCTTTTTTTTCTCTCTCCTTTGATATTTTTTTACTTTTGTTTTTTGGAGTGTTATTCTTTTTTTTACTAGAGAATTTAAATTAACAATTAAACCATCTCTGAGGCAGGCGGCCTAGTGGTAAGGTGTCCCTTATTGGATAAAAATCTTGGATGATTAGGGAATAGGAAACGGCCACGGAAATATTGGTTATTTGGCTTTTTATGGTACAACCCAATGAGTTTTTACGGATTGTTTGAATATTAGAAATGTGCATTTAAAAATGATTATTAGGAATGAGTAATGATACTCAATCAATTTGTATATCTTTTTTGCATCAACCACTCTTTCACAATAATTGGTTTAAAGGAATTTCCAAACACCCCCAATTTTTTTTAGCATTAAATATGATCCCATGATCCTTTCTTTTTCTTTGTTTTTTTTTTTCTTTTTTTTTCTTTTTTTTAATTTATAAAAAAAATACATATTTCCAAAAAGTTTTAAGCAACCATTGGTGTGTTTTTCAAGATTTTAGTAATTTATAGTTTAATAAATGATCTTAAACGAGCGTAAAGGACTCCTTTCGTCCTATTTATTTTCTCACAAACATACAAAAAGAAAACATTATAAGATATCTGTAATCCTTGAAGTCATTAGTCAATAATTACCCTTGTATCTAAGACATATTTGAACTGTAAAGGTAATTAGTTAAAGGTAGTATGGACAAAGGATATATAAAATAATACAATGTATAAATGGTTTCAGTTGAATTAAGTTGAAGATTTAAAATTGCAGGAACAAAAGAGGGAAGCCAATAATGATTGACCCGGGTCTTTACAGTTCAAATAAATCAGAAATATGGTGGGTGATCAAGCAAAGAGCTCTCCCCACCGCTTTCAAGTTATATACAGGTTTAACTCTTTTTTTCTTTATAATCTCAAATCTTTAATTAATTAGTTAATTAATAGTTGTAACATATCTCTTTTGGGTTAAACTCTATAGTAAGTAAGTAGACTTTTTCATTTGGTGCAATGCTTGAATTATGATATATATTGATTTCTACCTCATGTAACAAAAGTTGTACATTTATTAGTGTTATCTAGTTACCTTATTTTGTGAGGACAATAATAATGAGGCAATCCATATGGGGGCCATGTTATTTTGTTTAGGATAACTTTAAGTAACATATCATGTGAGCTTCTGGAAAAAAGCACCACATTTTCTTTACCCATAGTTCTTCCCAATACAAAGAAAAGGAAATAAACTTGAGTAGTAGCAGCTATATCTTGTGTCCCAAAAGGAAGAATTTTACCATTGCTCATTGGTGTTGTTTCAAATAGTCCATAATCTCGACTCTCGAGTCTTGGGTCTTCGTAAGTGTGTCTTGATGAATGAGTGGGTCATGCCTAGTGGTGAGGGACATGTTGCATAAAAGCAGAGATGAGATGTTCAAATCTCACCCCATGTCCCTTTAACCATAGTGTTACATGATTTACTTTCCCTCATTTGGCTGTGAGAACGGTCGGTGGGGTCCGATAATGGGTCGATTATCCATTTTTGACGAGTGAGTGGCAAATTTTAATCTTGCATTTATGGTTCTTCACATCAAGACAATTAGAGTAATTTGATTGTCCTAAAATGTAGAATAATAGAACCCCAATGAGGTATTGTATACAAGGGCACATGGAGAAATACTAATGGAACCTAGCCCAGTTGAGTAGGGCCATACTAACATAACATAATAATGTATATACTCAACTGCAAATATATATAACCTTCCTATATTATAAAGCATCCAGGTCTTTACTCTAAGACCCCTTATAAATCAAGAGTTTTAATTTAGGCCATCTAGTACTATTTGGGGAGGTGATAAATCTACAACAAATTTTAGCCATCGACAATGATACATGCTTTATAATGTTATATAGTGCAATAAAATATGTACATTTGTTGTGGATGGCTAAAAGTTGTTGTAGATGATCATCCGAGTATATATGGAAAGTAAGGGGATATTTTTCAGTTAAAGCGAATTATACACGGATGGTGAGGGGATAATAGTTGACTATATATGGAAAAAAAATGGGGTGGTGGGGGTTGGGTATCCTTCTGGTATGTTATAACTGTGTAACATTGCCCAAAATAAGTATATTTGAATATCTACTAGTTTTTGAGGTCAGGCAGGTTCTTTCTTACGTGGGGAGTCAAAGGTAGTATTTTCATTCTAATTGCTAAGAACTAATATGACTATTTTCTTGAACTTTAAGGCGGTTTCACACTATAATGTGACTTGCACAATTTCCACTTAAATCTGCTTAGTAATTGTGCTTGTAAAAATCAGAAATATATTCTTTCGGGTATTTAAGCTTGTATATTTCCCGAACAAAAGCTTCATGAGTTCATGGTGGATTAATAGGTAAAAAAGAAATTAATTTTTAAATTCTTTTTTTGGTGATTCTAGTTTATTTTGGTTAAAGATATGACAATATAAATATACATATGGTAATGGACTAATGGGTGTTGGATATGAAACATGATTAAGATCATAAATAGGCTGATAGGCAAATGGAGTACTGTGCCTTAGGGCCAACTTCTGGCCCTGATTCCGTAACAAATTGGTCTCGATAGTTACACAGTTAGAATGACAGTTTTCTGAGTTAGTTTTATTTTTGATTTGGATCCAAATAGACAGATGGGGTTTCGAGAACCAGGGTCAACGCCTCCGGGCCCAATCCTGAAATACAATCTGAGAATGGTTGCCATAGTTACACAATTAAGATAATAGTTTTAATTTAGTGTTTTGAATTATTCTTTCTTGCACCATTATCCTAATAGTATAATACATATCATTGCAGGTTCAGCATGGACTATATTGTCCAGATCGTTTGCAGAATACTGCATAATCGGCTGGGAAAACTTGCCACGAACTCTCCTACTTTACTACACAAATTTCGTTTCGTCTCCTGAAGGATACTTTCAAACGGTTATTTGCAACTCAAAGGACTACAAGAACACCACAGTTAATCATGATCTCCATTACATTACATGGGACACACCTCCAAAACAGCACCCAAGGTCACTTGGACCCCGAGACTATCGAAAAATGGTTCTTAGTAGTCGCCCATTTGCAAGAAAATTCAAGCATAACAATGCAGTTCTTGATAGGATTGATCGTGAACTACTCAAGAGACGTACTGGCTATTTCACCCACGGAGGATGGTGCTCAAAAAGTGGCGATAAGCATCAAACGTGCTCAAGTTTGCATGATGATGGTTTTGGTGTTTTGAAGCCTGGGGCGGGTGCCCGAAGGTTGAAAACATTGCTAACAAAGTTGACATCCAATCCGAATTTCAATAGACGGCAATGTAAATAACTTCATGATACATAAATCGGTTATATTGATATTTGTGATTGTTAGGAGCATTTTGGTTGTAATTTTCAAGTTTCTTTGGTGGAAATTTGTTATTTTTTGGTCGTCATACGTTTATAGGACCATACATGAATAATGAAATCAAAGGTCTTCTATATCTATACTATTTCTTAAACATTTCAACTCTTTGCTCAGTATATATTCCCATCCGAATACATGTTATTTTAATTTGACTTTGCATCTTCTATTAGATTAGATTATACATCAATCATGGTAATGTTAGTTTTATTTATGTAACTTTTTATAATTGCCATATATATATATGGGGTTGTCTATTTCCACCATTTGGTGGAAATAAAATGCTTGTACAGAGCATTGTTTATTGTACGGTATATCAAGTATTTACTCCTATTTAGGCCTGTTAGTTGTACTACCAAGAGTGGACAGAAACCTTGGTCTCACCAGCCCACTAATGATCACTAGCCCAATTCATTCAAAGCCGAAGAACAAAATCACTATCAAACAAACATGATGATTGATGATGCATATATATTCAAGTAGATGGCAACAATCAATCTATCATGCTTTGTGATTGTTGCCGACAAATATTGATTAGTCGACCTATTCATGATGACTCTATATTCCTCCACTATTAATTATTTTTTTTTTAACGTTATGCAAAATGCCAAAATGTAGATATCCAAAAACAATTGTATACGGGGCATGCTAAGGACACCATAAAATGTGTCTAAAGACATCCGACTCCAAAAGGACGATTTTCGTTCCTTTTGCTTAAAAGAATTCATCCCTTTTGCTTAAAAGTAGGGGACATGCAGTGATAATTAGTAAAAAGCAAGGTTGGAGAATTTGTGACTCGGGATCGGATCGGCTAGGGAGTAAGGAGTTTTTAAAAACTCGAAACGGAATCGGGGGTTCTCGGATTGGGTTTTTTATATAGAAAAACTATAAATTTTGAAATTATAAATATTATTTGTATATCTCATTCTTTATACGACATCTTCTTCTTCTACATATTCTCTCATCT
>JAOEHQ010018115.1:0-25909 GCA_025447715.1 Asclepias incarnata
AACCCGGGTTTGACCGGGTTCGGTTTTTTTTTGCACGTCTAATGGATGATGATGTAGCTTTTCAAAAGTTATATAGGGGTTTGGTTGTTTTGGGAATGATGAACTTTGTTTCATATTACCCAATTATTTTTATTTTCAGTGTGGTGGAAACACAACCTGTATTATTGTTTCAGTATTTATAAAATTAATCTCCAATATACAAGTAATAATTTTATTTAAATGTAAATGAAAATTGAAAAAAAAAATTAATATTTGAAAGGTTAGGTATAATAATCTCTTTCTATATATAAATCTCTATCTCCAATATCTTATGTGATGACCTCCATAGATTGACATATAGGATTTTGTCTTATGTGTATTTTTCATGTTTTTTTTCAATTATAAATGTGACAAATAAGCATCTACATAAACAATCTCTATCTCCAATAGGATTTTTATGCGTCCTTTTCATGTTTTTTTTCAATTATAAAAGTGGCAAATAAGCATCCATATAGGATTTTGTCCTATGTGTCATTTTCATTTTTTTCCAATTATAAATGTGTCAAATAAGCATCTTCATAAACATCCACATGGACACCATTAAATATTAGTTATCTAAGTAAAAAATTGTATGTGTGGAGGTTTAAACTTTCAACCTTTGAATCTAAAGACAAGGGAGTTTTCCATTAGAACTAACATTCTAATGATGACATATATTCAACACCATTAAATACTAAGTATTTCTCTAATCATCAACATATACAATGTTAAATGGAGTGATTAACTAATCAATTAAATCATTATAAAAATTCAAAATATATTATTAAAGTTCAAAATTTAGAATTTTAACTATTCTCATCACATGCCATTATTAAAAACTAACTAAAAAAACCTACATTGTTAATACCTTCTTACTATTCGACTATTATTTGAACGGTTTAGGTGGTGGTGTATGAGATGTAATACATTTTATTTTGACTTTACAAATTAAATAGTGTATTTATTTTTATGAATATGACATTTGTTATTATAAATCTCTTAAAAAAAGAGTATTACAAAACTATGTTTAGTAATTTGCATTTGCATTTTAATTTTTCCGTATAAAAGCTAAAACATTGTCTTTTTATTCTTTTTGTTTTATATTTTTTTTATGTTGATTTGTGCTAAAAAAATATATCAGATATGATAGAATAACATTATTTATGTCTTTTAAAGATAATATAAGACTATCTATTGTTATCACCACTTATATTAAAAAGTAAAAGTAATTATTGGATTATTTATATGCCATATCCGATGGACGGGTATAAGTGGATAGCACTATACATTTTAATTTAAATTAAAATTTAATTTAAATATCATTATCATTATTATATTCTAAAACATTTTAATGCAACAAGTCACAATTTTTTATGATCGAGCCACCAACTATATTGTATGATTTTAGAAACACCAGCATAAAGAATCAAAATTCCTTTTGCCCCTTCAAGAGTTGAAAAAAAGAACAATCATAATTTTGAGTCAGTGTGTGTGTGTGTGCTCGCGCGTGTGGTGTGTGTGGATGATCAATGGCTCTTTCACGACTTAGAAATCATCCGGTGATATCGCGTACACCTTCACTTCTTCTTCTTAGGGCTCGTTTCCTTTCTTCCACCTCCAGATCCCTTTCCCGGTATTTAGTTATCATTCCTATGCCTTTTTATATGCACATATAGTTATTATTATAGATTATAGATATAGATATAGATGTAGACATACATATGTCCTGTGAATGATCTATTTTGTATTTATTTTATTAAAACGTGAATTTGTATATATATATTTAGTGATTATGTTGTTATTAAGTGTGTTATAAGATCCAGTTAATGTTTAACAACATACTTATTATTTCTTCAACTTATTATCTGAAATCGATGCCGAATGTTGTGAGAATTAAGGTTTCAACTTGTTAAATATGCTTGAAGTTTTTTTCTTTGTTAGTTTAATTTAATAAGGAAATATGACCTAGCTTTAGTGATGCTCCACCGATTTTTTTTTATTTTTTATTTTTTGTAATCGTTATCGTTTTGTTGGTTGTTGACCAACGGAAAGAAATGGGATTTTTGGGCGTCAGATTCTTCTCTTCTCTTACGATATTTTGAGTTTTTCTAAATGAAGTCGTAATCTTTTCTACATTTTTTATCAGATCAAACATTAAGGCATGATACTCAACTATTTTACTATAATAACGTGTGTTACAACCCTGATAACAATTCTCGTTCTGTAGTAGAGTCGTTTTGTAGTGCGGATGTGATTCCAGTAGCCAGTAGGCTAAGTGTTTTCGAATGTATCTGACTTGACGTGAAATGATATTCTATGTATCCTACTTTAAAGCTTGATTTTTTATGTATTGAACTTTTAAATTTTACTGTTCGATATGTGCATTTGACCTCTTATTAATTGTAAGTTGGTGATGTGGCAGCTTATATGACTGTCATATTAACTAAAAACTAGTGGTTACCCGAGGAAAAAGTCACTGAATACGTACTACAGCAATAATTGAAATTGAAATACATACAATGGCATTTCTTTAAAGTAGGATACATACAATAGATTTTTGGGTAAAGTTAAATACACTGAAGGACACTTAATCCTATATTCCATTATTAGTGTATCATTCATACTTTTTGTGTTGCTACTTAATCTATGCATTATTTATGCAGAAACTCAAGATTGCAGAATATTGTTGACGATGTTGGCACTTTGTTAAGGTTTAACTATACTTACTCCACATTACCTCTGTTGACATACTACTGTTATGTTTAATTAGTCGAGTCTGATTTTATATCTATGTAGTAGTTGCATCCCGTGAGTTTAGGTTAGAGAACTTGGAAAGTAATTTCATACGAGTTAGCTACTAGTTGAAGTTTACCATGGTTCAAGCTGCCACTACTTATATACATGGATACAAGACTTTGCTTTTGATATGTATGCTTCACACACACACACACATACATACTTGATACTTTTACCATCCGTGCTGCTCCAGATTTGTAGACACTTCATGTTTCATGCCACATGTCTGATGCCGATATGGATATCTTGGAATACCAGAAAAGGACATTTATGGTGTGTTTGGAGCTGGTTATCATCTCATGCTTATTTTTACCGGAGATAAACAATAACACTCTGTTATGAGATTTACCTTCTCTCATGTTGGCTGTGGCACCGGTCGGTTGGGGACCAATAATGGGTCGGCTATCCAATTTAAACAATAACACTCCAGAAACAAAGCCTATTTGCCTTTCTTTATAAGGAGTAAGCACTTTAAAAAAAAAGAGGTTAAGAAGCTAAGCACTTTAAAATAAGCAGATAAGCACTTTAAACTAAGCAATCCCAGAAACTTTCTTAACTAGATGTAATGTTCTACATTTACGTCACAAAGCAAATGGATGCCTGCACAATATTGTATTATTAGTAATAAAATTGATAGAATAATTGGAATTCGTTAAACCTTAACAATGTTTTTACGATCAACTATAATTTCCACCATCCAGTAATACAAGGCTATTTCCACTTCTTGTTTTGTCCCTAACTAAATGAGAAAAATGAGTTTTGGACACAGTATGTTCTTAATTGGCTGAAAAAGTTCATCAAATCATGAAGATTTATGCTTTAGATAAGAACGTTTGAGTTATGTGCTAACTGTTTTATCAGATCACGTATAGTCTTTTCAGAGTGCATTGTTGTGCAGATTGTAAAAAAAAGTACATGTTTTCTTTTGAAGGAGTTTTCATTTTTTCAGATGTTAAAGAAGTGAAATCATGTAAACTCTTGTAATCTGTATATATAGAAGAATGGGAGCTATTATAAGTAGAGGTGGTTAATATGCTTTTCAATATCAACTCTTTTGACACATAGAAAGGGATTAATAGTTAGAGAAACTCTAAGACAACATCTGAGAGAAGCCCTAAAAATCCAATTAGGCAGAATTATAATACTCTCGAAGTTGATTGACAAGAACCAAACTATTTCCACAAAACAGATATGAGTCATGCTATATATCCAAAATGATTAGAATCTTGCGGGCGGTATGTGTAAATATGTTACGATATCAACAAATTAATTTGAAAGAACATCGGAAATCATATAGTATTAGTTTAGTAGCTAAAATATACTTAACATGTATGGCTTCAGGCTAAAGAGCTTAAATGCATCACTCTATAAGGGGATCAAATTTCCCAATGAGACCAGACTTGTAGACCTATATAATTATAGGCTATCAAAATTTATTTGGGGATTTAAGGCTAAGAAAGTAAGGAAACCATGAATCTGCTTCAAGAAAAAAGTAAAGTATTACCTTTGTTTAATTTTCAGTTGTTTCATGTTTAAAAGTAGCTAATAAGTCTTCAAATACCATGTTGGAGGTGCCTTGACTTCCATACTTTTCTAGAATATCTCTTTTATACCGAGTAATTGTACTAGGTTAGTCATCTTTTTTATCTTCATAATTTTCTGACAGTGAGGTTTATCAGGCCCAGACTTTTTTCTCCGTTCAGTGGTGTCGACTACCAATCTAAACTAAAGGTTAGCAATTAATTTCTATTTAATTTTTTTTTGACAAAATGTCAATCCCCTGATGCTGGTTGTTTGCTTGCAGTTGCTGGCTGGGATTAGATGTTACTCATCCACAGGTTTATATCTTAGTAGCTGAAATTTCACGTTTCTTACTTGCTTTTATTCATGAAAACCTGGTATACTTATCCCAGTTTAGTTATTAGATAACCTTGCATAACAAGCTTGTTCTAGTTTGCGAGAGTCCAAGAATCCTGTATTTGATATTGAAACCTTTGTATATGCAAATTGTGGATATCCATTTCTTTTTATTATCTTCAAGTAGACTGATTTCCAGTTGACAGTTTTTATAGTTGATGTAGCTAATCTTAATTGGCTTCTCGATATACAGAACTTCCTGCGCATGAAGTTATTGGAATGCCAGCTTTGTCACCCACGATGGTGAGATATGACTAGGACCTGGTTCAATTTCTATCTACTTCTCTATCTGTAAGCAAGTTTTGATTTGCTAACCTATGTGTACATTTGTCCTTTAATGTAGACTCAAGGTAACATCGCAAAGTGGAGGAAGAAAGAAGGAGATAAGGTCAGTTGCCTCAGATGTTACTGTCATAGGAATTGTATCTTTATATTTTTTAATTCTACACATAACAAATAATAAGTTGCCCTATGGAAATATAAACATCCATTGTCGGGCCATTATACCCAACCTGCTGTTATAAATATCTGCTGTTAATAAGTTGCCCTATGTTCCTGGCCATTATACCCAACCCGATTGTCGGGCCATCTATAACTAAGAGTTTGTGAGATCAAATAATTCTTGCCAGAGTCTTTTATATTGATGTTTATGAGTTACGCAAATCACCGTTTTGTGTTTTCATGTAGTATTTCCAATTATCATTACCATTTAATGATGTCATTTTTTCATGATATGTAGTCGGAATGTTTTGGACCGGAGATGGGCCAGATGCCAAAGCACTTAACGTATTCCAGTTTGCTACAAAGATTTCTTTTGCTTTCACATGGAAGTATGATTGTGTTTTCATTGTCCTCTTCATCATTCTCTATACTCATCATCGTCATCTTCATAGGTTTTTGGTTATCTGATATCTGGTGTGCTTAATTGTTATTTATAAGCTCTTTATTTTTTGATGTGTTGGTTTTGATTTTTATTATTAGGATTTAGTATATTTTGTTTTCTTATTTAGTATATTTGGTTTTTATTTATATATTATTTATCTTTCTTGATCTTAGTTGGAGGTTGTGGGTCTTTGACCCTATACTACGTATCTGCATTCTAATACATCATGAAGTTTAGTTTATTATATATGGGCAAGTATGCACAAGTAGTATTTTATGGCTATCACCTTTAAAAAATATATATTTTTTATGGCTATCGTATATACTAATCTTGGAATCTGCTACAACTCTTCATATCTAAATCATGTGAGGATGGAAGTATGTATAATATGCATACTTACTTTTGGTAGGGGACGGATAAATCTGTGTAATGGTTTGCGAAGTGTGGTGGACTTTTTTGGGTTGATAAAGATGGTTGCAAAAATATTGTTTCAAGTCTCATAAGTAAAGATGTAGTAATTTTTGGGGAATGGTTTTTTGGACTAATGTATTTGAAGATCTGGTATGTATGGGCTAAAATTGTGTGCTTTAGAAAATATATATATATATATGGGGGTATTTGTATATTGGGCATGGTGGACAAATGCAAATTTTTTAGTGTTGGTCTCTTAGGTCTCATGAGAACAAGTATAGAAATAACATGTGTCTTATGGAGCTGAGGGTAACAATGTTTGCAGAATGGTTATTTGTTAATATTTGTAAATTTCATTTGGAAAAGTTTGAATACATTATTCCAAGTTTGAATACATTATACGGTCAATTATATTGCAATGCAATTAAACTAAAAGAAACTTTAAAATACATGTAAGAACAACATATCTAACATATCTAAATGATAATGATTTTTCTTTCTATTTTAACGTATTTATACTATGTGTGTATAACTAGAAGGTGTCTATGAATATTGATTTGTAGTGATAATGATAATGAATGGAGAGAAATGGTCTTATAATAGAACGAAATATTTCAATTTCAAATACCCCTCATTTATTAATTTCAAACGATCTTCAATGGAGATATATATATTTTACATATTTCACATTCAATAATTTTTCACCTAATAAAAAAATGCACAACTATTTTTTAATTTTTTTTGTTTACAAAATTTTTTTAATTCCATTCTTTCTTCTGTTTTCGCTTTGTAAAACAAAACATTTTCCTCATCCTTACTATTAATGTCGTTAATAAAAAGTTAATTCTGCATCCCCGCCTGATAGGCGGGATATCGCTCTAGTATTTAATTATGGATGGTAAAATCTTTAATTATAGATAGTGTATATAATAGTTATATTATATTAGAAAAATCATTGAATCATTGAATAAAGGAAAGTAAATACCGTGAATATTTTAACACATACCATAATATAAAATTATTTGATTATTTATAAAATTATAGATAGTGTATATAATATTAAAAATTAATTTAAAATAAAATGTAAAAAAGGTATAAAAAAAAATGACGACATCAGCATATCGATCTAATGGTTATAAATTAATGGTTGAACTTCATCCAATGGTCCAGGCTTCTCCAATTATGAATTAAGGTTTCTATTTTATTATATATTAGAGATACACACGTTAAATTCATTCATAATATTACTAGCATTGTACCCGGTAATGCGCCGGCGGCGGTGTGGTGGTGGCGGCGACTGGCGGCGACCGTTGGTGGTGGCGGGGGACTGGTGGTGGTGGTGGGTGTAAGTAATTGATGTAAATGTAATTGATGTAAATGGGTAATGTGATATATTTTAGAAGATAACGGATTGGTGGTGTAAATTAATTCATTAAAGGTAGAATGGTAATTTCGTGTGTAGAAATTTTCTACCTTTTTTTTAATAATGAGATGGAGAATTTTTATATAGTAATATAGATAAGGAAAGTACAATAAAAGGCATGTAAATTGTGTCGTTTTCTTATTTGCTAATGAAACCATGGAATATGGATTTTTATCATTATATGATTTTTGGTTTTTGTAATGAAAGAACTATGACGGATTTGAATAATAAACTAGACGCATGCCCACGCGATACGGTAGTGATGGTGGTAACGGCGGCGGTGGCGGCAGGGGTAGGGGTGATGGTGAGTGGTGGCGGCGGCGGTGGTGTGGTGGTGAATGTAAAAGTAATTGATGTAGAAGGAGGCAGTGTAATTATTTTAAAGGTTGAGAGATCTATATTGTAAATGATTTCATTAAGGGTATTATAGGTATATTAGGTGGAGATGTTTAAATTAGTGTATAGAAGTGAGGGGCAAAATAGTAAGATCGGGTGACTTTTTTGAGAAAAAAAAGGGGGGTAGCCCTTTTATTAAGGAGTATAGATTTTTCAAAAACAAAAAAAGAAGATTGAATGAATAAATCATGGTATGGTTGGTTATTGATATATATGGTAACAATATACTAAGAGTTTAATTATATTATGTATATATTGTCAAAAGTATGGGTGGGAACACCTTAATCCCATGTACCGCATTGCTCTCTGTCCGGTGACTCACCATCCTCGCACTGAAAGTATATATTTGTCTGATAATTAAATAATAGTTTTACTTTTATATGAAATCTAAAAAGTAGGATTTACTAATATAGACTAAAAATAGCTTAAATAATGTGTCATGTGTCTAAATGATGTTTCAATCCTGTTTTTAATATATTGGTAGATAGATAATAGATATAGTCAAAAAGTTAGAGGAAAATCATGTGTTTTAATATATGGGTTTTGCTAAACAAAGCCCTAAGGACTGTATATAAGGTGCATTAAATAGTTGTACACTTACCATAAAATTCAAGGGGGTGGGACTTTTGATATGGAAAATACAGATTTTTTATACACGTTAAGTGCAGCCCTAAAGGCTGCATTTAACGTTTCTCTTAATATATTGATAGATACATAATAGATATTGTCGAAAAGTTAGAGGAAAATCATAGTACAAAATAACAAATGTTTTTTTGTTGGAAGTGGTGGGTCTTTCTTTAAAGTTTGGATGCAATTTCAACTTTCAACCTTCAAAGTATTTTAGTCAACTAGTCAAACAATGAAGTCAATGGTCCAAATATGCTCATACTGATTTTAGGCATTTAGGTGGACATGATGCCAGATGCCATAGCTTAAGTAGGCTACAATACATACAAGGGTGTTCCAAAAATTAATTTTACTTCGAGATAAAATACTTTCTCAATCATTCTATTCATCTTTCAAAACCAACTTATCTTTTTAACTCATTTTAGCATATTTTTATCAGTCATTAGTTATTATATCAAATAAAATAATATCAAATAAAATAACTGGATTTCAAAGAATTTCATTCTTGATATAAGAAAATTAGATATAAAGACATGGAATTCCATTTTTACTATCGGTTTGTGTTTGAAAAGACATGGATTAGAAATGGATGGATTAGAAAAGAGAAATGATAAATTCTTTTCAAAAATCAGCCTAATAATCCTTTTAAGAACTTGTTTACATGACAAGTGTAATATATTAATTTTCTCTTTTAATTTCATCATTTGATTTTACCAAGTATCATGATCAAGTTGTTAAGAAAAATGTCTTCAAGCAATCTTAATCATTTTGGAATTCCTTTTTACTGTCGGTATCGTCGATACAAAATCCTTTCCGTTTTTGACAATGAGAGTTACTAAGAAGTTTCAACATTGCCTTTGTTTTGTTTAAAATAATTTATATGAAAATTCCCTACAATTAAGTCAATCGATGGTTAAATGTCATATCATGCTTTCACGTGTGTCAAATATTGACGAAAACTTAAAGGTTTTAGAATTGATCAAAGTAAACAAACAACGCATCCTGACTAACGTTAAACTGGCTCATTCTTGATTCCATAATCCATATGCATTCATATTTCAATAGACTCCTTACATTCATCATGCTAGTTTAACTTTAGAGTTAATTAATACTATTATAGAAAGATTTCTTTTAATTTTTACAATAAAATTAATGTAAATATTGAAGATGATCTGAGCTACTCTTATATGTTTTTAGCTAATATATAATTATTCAAGTATTTAGGGGTATTATTTGAATTTTTATAAAAGAAATTCATTACGATTTTATCTATTAACCCTTATAAAGATCATAGACTTTTTTTAATTGCATTTTAAAGATTTGAAATGTCTAAATTGTCTATAAATAATAAAAAGTCGATTATAAATTTAGAAGATTTTAATATCTTTATTCTTGTTTATATTAGTATTAAAAGTAATTAAAATATTTTTAAAAATAAATTGCCAACAATTTTTAAATATTTATTTTAAATATTTGAAGTTGAGTACATGAAGAGACAATATCGTTGAACACAAATTTGCTGTTAAAAAGAATTGCCAAAATTTTTTCATATATAAGTTTAGGGAAATGATTAATCTTCTTAAAAAATAGGTTAAAAATTCTCCTAATACCATAAACATTTGACATGTGTAATCCACTTATTATCTTTCTTCATCTCTTATTTTGATTTTTCCATATGACTTGATCTTATGATTAAAAAGATTTTTAATCTATTATTTTAGAAGGATTAATCATTTTTCATAAGTTTTTTTTTAGAACGGCAATATATTAAATAAAAATAACATCTAGCAAATTACTAGATGTTAATAAAAAGTTACAATTACAAATACAAATATCTAGGAAACACGATACAATAAACAGAACTCCTAGATACTTCTTGAAACTTGAACTGCGAGGTGAGTAAAAATGATGGAAAAAACTAGTGCCAATTACGATAACGAGACACGAGAAAAATCCTCACAAAGCAGAGGCTAAGCCACCGGTTTTAATCATTTTCCATTAGTTTAATCAATATAGTAGAGAATCTCATGTAAACGATGATGTTTCCTTGTAGCTTCTGGTTATTTACATGACCAAACCAAACAGTGACCCTTGATAGAGACCGAAAGAAACACAAATACAACAACAACAACAATCGTACCCAATCCCTACATGCTATATATACGGGGTATAAGGAAGGTGACGTGTAGACAGTTTTGCCTCTACCCAAAGGTACATAGACTGCTTTGTTAAGGACCCCCGGTCAAACAGAAAAAGGACAGATGAGAGTAGAAGGTAAGAAACACAAATGATTCGTGTAAATTGTATACTCATCCGTATAAATGGTCAAGCCAGTTTATATTTTTAACCGCTCCTCATATATGATTCTAGTGGCAAAACAATCTTTAAAAATAGGAAATGATAAATTTTCTTAAAAAAATAGTTAAATTTTTTTTTTAAATACAAGATGATGACATGTTGAAAAAAAATCAAAGGAATAAGATTATGAAAGAAATTTAATATAATTCATATGTCATCATCTTGTGATTTAAAAAGATTTTTAAGCTATTCTTTAGTAGAAGTTCCCTTTAAAAATATTACATCCAAACTCTGTCTCACTACTCAATTGACCCTTTTTGACAAATAATATGTACTTTATTTAATCCAAAGCTTTTCCATTTGACTTGTCTAAATTACTAAACACACATAAGGTTTGTGAGGCAAATTATAATATATCAAATTCATGGGTATCAGTAAATTAATATTACGGAATAAAATAAAAATGAATGTAATCTATATAATAAGGAGAGTGATAAATCTACAATAATTTTTAGCCATCCACAACAATATATCTTTTATACAGTTGTATACTGTGTAATATAATATATACATTTATGCTGAATGGCTAAAAGATATTGTATATTTATCATTACCCATATAATAAAAGGGATGAAATAAAAATTAAACAAAAAAGTACAAGGACAAAACATTTATTATTTTTGGTTAAACACCAGTATATCGTTATATAGGAAAAAATTGGAAGTTCAATTCTGAGTTTTTCATACTAAAAAGAAATCCTGTTTGGGTCACTTTTGTTTTGGTTAAATTTACTATTTCTGTTCATTAATATTATAATATATGAACATGTAAATATTAATGTACAATCAATTTTTTTCATCTTATTTTAATCATTTTATTTTTTTATGTATCAATTAACCAACAAAATTTTAAAATTTGTCTCTTTTAAACCATCATGTAACTTGAATACATGTGTAACTTGAATATCAAAATGCAGTGTAAAGTCTTGGTAACATAGATATAATAAGTCATAATTTAGCTTACGAGCATTATTTGATACAATTTGAGTTTATAAAATGATTTGCATTTGGATATCTCATAACCTATATAACTAAGATTTCGATGATCCTCACATTGTTATCATGAGATTACCAGCTATAATATGACATGTCACATATAACTTAACAAGACTCCAACAGTCTGAAAAAAATCCCCAGATGTTTACATTTATTGTAAAATAAACATATTTTTTTGCAATAAATCATTTCTTTAGCTATTTATAAACGGGAAATGATATATTCTCTTAAAAAATGACAAATGTAATTCACTCAGGCCTTATCCAATCCTAACATATTTCTCATCACTTTTTCACTGTCACATCATCTATTTCTCATTTCATATTTTAAAAAATACTACTAAGGTATCTCCCTATCATACCTTCATCTTCACTGACACGTCAACTTTTTCTCTCCAAAACACACCAAAAAACACTCCCTCCCTATCATACATTCATCCTCACCTCATCCCCAATTAAAAAATAAAAACTCATACACACATACACACACATTGGCCCCACAAAAACCTAGTCCAACCATTTTATGTTTTCGCCGAGCCATCATGACAAAGCAGCACGATGAGCTGCTGCCTATCTCGGCATTCATGTCGAGCCATATGCCGAGGGCACGCCGTGAACATAGGGACCGGCCTAACAACCATACCCCTTTCTCACTTATTTTTCAAATATTTTATTATGAAATAAAACAAAGCAAACAAACAAACTCATTATTTTCTCTCTCAAAGCTCTCTCATTTTCTTGTGAGAAAAAAGCTAACCATTTTCAACAAAAAAACACCCAAAAAAAAAAACCCCATGTCAATCATATATACTGTGCTTTATTGCAGGCAATGACACATAATAATGTACATCACAAGAAGTGCAGGCATGTTTTGTAAGCTTTTCCTGTAAGAACTGATGTAGCCTATTGAAATCAGATATGAAGGAGAAAACGTTTACCATTTCCATTTTTGCTCAAGATAAAGGGATAATGCATCATAAAAACTGGGGAGCCAACTGGGAAATGAAACTGTAGTCGAACTTGATTGATAATCGTGGGAACTCGAAATACTTTCAACTTGATTTCTTTCGATACCAGTCTTAGTATGTTGTTGCTTTAACTCATAATCCTCCCAAAGCTTCCAAATAGGCTTCAAATGCACTTTGGTATATAGTGATTCTCCAAGGACTTGTATCTTCCGATGCGAATGAGTATTTCACGCAAATCTTGGGCCACATTAACCTTGCGATTGGTTATTGCATATGTTAGACGGGGTTGTACCATTGAATCCAGTATGTCCTTTAAGACTTCAATCTGTTTTGTAATATTGGCAAATTCAGCAACCTCCCAACAACAGTCAATTACGTTCTCAAAAAATGGTCCAGGTAAGACCACTCGGAATGGGGGAAGCCCCAACGCCCCCACCCCAATATTTTATTATTACTTTTTGTTGTATGACATCTTATTATTATTAGTATTATATATGTGTGTGAGGGTTTGAACATGGAACGCTCGTTCCATACGGGAAGTGACACAATTTTTAAGGCTTGGAAACGCCCCTCCGGGTGGCTTTTCGGGACGGTCTCATTCTCGTTCCAAAAAGTACAAAAAAACGCCCCCACTCCGGATGGGAACGGTCTCATTCTCTCTCATAATTTCATTGATTATTAGGCTAATTTTTTAAAAGGATATATCATTTTCGTAAATAAATATTTATTCAATCCTAAAACTTTTGTCAACCTCCCATGTCAATCATGTTCTCAAAAAAAAACCATGTCAATCATGTTCTCAAATAAATGGTCCAGATAACGTGAGAAAATCTTGCGTTGGGAACGGTCTCATTCTTTCTCATAATTTCATCGATTATTAGGCTAACTTTTTAAGATAATATATAATTTTTGTAAATAAATATTTATTCAATCCTAAAACTTTCGTAAGATAGCATGATACAAGTAAAAACTAGTTTATCATAATTTGATTTGAAAGAAATGGAAAGGAGCACATTGGTCACCGTGAGTCTACAGTCCTTAACTGACAGACGCCGCGTATTGGCTCAAAACTTCTCCTTCACGCCACGAGCAAAATATACTTTCTATAAATTGCATGCATTAAATCTCCCAAATTTTCTCTCACTTTAAAATCACATTAAAAATCATTTATAAATAAATACATACCAAAATAAATATCACAATATCATAATCCCATTACAATTCTTTTTCTTAATTCTTATAACAATAGCAATATAATACATTCACATCATCATCATTATTATTATTCATATTAAGTAAACTGTTCTTATGATTTTTTTTTTTCGCTATCCCTTTATATCAATTATCTACACCACTCAACGGCACCACCAAAAGTCGCCGCCACCACCACCATTAGTCGTCGCCACAACCACACCGTCACTGTCGCATTGCTCGGGTCCTCCTCTATTAACTCTTATTATTATTATTATATATGCAATATATTTTATCTAGAATATTATGTTATATTATTATATTATATTCACAATATAATTCCAAATATTTAACCCCCTAAATCTATAAAAACTCAACAAACTCTCCATTTTTCACTCACAAAAAAACCCCCAAAAATCTTGTATATTTTTTTTCTTTCATAATTCTTGTTAGCATGAATCATCAAAGATATCATCCTCATATGATAATGAACCAAAACCCACCACCGGCGGCGGCGGCACCTCAGCATTTTCCGGCGCCACCATCATCGCTCGATATCGATCAAACACTTTCAAATGCTTTATTTTCTTTGAATCTTTCGGAATCTACGCACCAAGCGACGTCGTTCTTGCCGCAAACTCTCGACTACGAATACGACCGTGTTCAAGGTTTGACCAACAGTTTATTTGACGATGATGATGTTTTTAGGGTTTCAAACAGTAATGTTGTTAACTATGATCACCAACAAGGGTTTTATTCCGCTGTGGGCAATGCTACACCTCTTACCATGCACCCTCACCTTCAACAGTATCCTCATTATCATCATGATCAGTATCCACTTCATGGGTTTGACCCAAGATTTAACGTTGACTATATGTCTCACCTGTTAGCCAAGGAAAGGTTGTATAACAATCGTTTTTTGACGATTTCGGATGATTCTTTTAGGCCAAGAAACAATAGTAATGGAAATAGGAATGGGAATGGGAATCATTCCCATAGTGGGGTGGTGAATAAGTTGCAAAACCAACAATTTTTTAGTACAATGTCTTTGAAAGATTTAAAGGGTATGATTTATGTTATGGCTAAAGATCAAAATGGCTATAAAATATTAAAGTCCAAAATTGAGAATCCAACAAAAGAAGAGGTTGAGCTTGTGTTGTCTGAGGTTATGGGCTCACTTGTTGATTTGATGAAAGATCAGTTTGGTAATGTTGTAATTCAAAAGCTTGTTTGTGTTTGTAATGATGATCAGAAGACGTTGATTGTTCGTGAATTGACCGAATTGCCTAATCAGATGATTAGTGTTTGTATGAGTCCTTGTGGGTATGTTGCAAGTGTTTTTATTAAGTTTTGGGTTAATTGTTTTTGTTGAGAATTGAATGATGCAAGTATGTATGATGATGTAATTTGTGTTGTTTTTGTTGTTGATCGTGTAGGACAAGGGCTGTTCAAAAATTGTTGGAGAATATGAACTCTCCTAATCAGATTATGATGGTAATTAGGGCTTTTCATCGTAGCGCGGCTAAGTTGGCTAATGATCCGAATGGTCATCATGTTCTTCAGCATTGTTTGGTACATTTTGATAGTGAGTTCAACCAGGTATTACTACCGTCTACTATCATTATGTCATCAAGAACAACTTGTTTTCATTATCTAACTTTGTGAATGAGATATAGACTCTTGTTATATGATTGTGTAAGTTTTCAATGTTTTAAAAATTTGTTGCAAAAAGTTATTTTGCACATCGAAATTATATAAAAAAAAAAGTCACAAACTTTCTACTAGAGTTCAACGAAATTAAGTTATATATTATTCAGTTTACATTTTTGTTCAAAGTTTATATGGCTTTTTGACGATGGAGTACAATCGTACATAAGATTAACTACATAATGCTCAGCTTTATTTAGGTTGTGATCAATTGTTACATGATTTATTCTCTTGTAATATACATAGTATTTTGGAAGCAAACTATATATTATATATGTACTCTATAGGCGGGCACTACTACTAGGCAGGAATGCAGGATTATGTCATATTTTTATTTTATAACTGATGGTAAGATTCTGTCAATATATAATTTCAGAAAATCTTTTGTTGAAACTAGACATAGATGACAAAAAGCATATAGAAGTATATCATCTTTATACAGTATATCACCAACAAAAGCTCACACTGGTTTTTTTCTTTTGGTGTCATATTGACCTGTTGACCATGGGATATTAATAATTGTTCTCAATATAGGTAAGAAACAAAGGATGTAAAGCAAACATGATGTACAAATAATGTTGTTATGAATTGGTGAAAGATCTTTTCATGTCCTGTTAGAGATGTCTACTCAACTACAAGTAATAACTAATAAATCGGTACTACATTTCAAAATATTTCATGAGTTTGGATTACATTGAGCATATTGTTCTATATATTTCCCTCCCGGCCTTCTTTTTTGACTAATAAATACTCCATAAGATGGAACCGTGAAAAAAAGGAACAACCTTGATATGTTTAATAGATAGTACTCTTTCTATCTCAATTCTATAAAGAAATCAAACTGCTTTTTGGTAGATACATATATAAGTGGAAGTTTAAAATGATAACCTTCTATATAAGCTTTTAAACGCGAAAACAAAAGCTTAATTTCATGAGATTAGTGAAAAAAATTTATTGTAAGAGTTCCATTTGTATTCTTTTGTAATAAGTAACCTGCATTGTTTAATGTTGCAGCTTTCGTTCTCTTGACAGTATGTTTATCAGTTTATGTTCCTACTTTTTTTACACTGTTTCTTATGGTAATTAACTTAAATGTATTCATGCTTTGTTGATTTTATATATTTTGTTTAGCTTAAGTTTCTTTCATATAGCTTCTGTTTTTCTTTCATAAACTTTAATGCTTTCAATTTAAGATCAGTGAGTCAATACTTTTAAGTTACCAGTGGCTTCTTGCTTAACTATTTTTTATTTGAATCTTTAAAATATATAATTTTGACCATTAGCATTTCTTTTTGCAGCTCATTCTGGATGACATAGCAAATAATTGCTTGAAAGTCGCAACTGATAGAAGTGGCTGCTGTGTGCTGCAGGCATGTGTGGAGCATGCTCGTGGTAATGTTAGAAACCGATTACTATCAGAGATCATGGCCAATGCAATCCACATTGCAGAAGATCCTTTTGGGTTTGCATCTCCAAACCTTGTCTATATATGACTTTATTAATGGTTTGATTTAGGTTGGGTTTCCCTTACCGGGTCAAAGGGGTTGAAAGTCACCTAAAACCTATTGAAAATGCATACAATCCTCTAAATTGTTTTACGCAAATATTTAGATTTTTTTTTTTAAATCGTTCTATTTTTGTAAGAATATCAATTTTTGTGATGAATATGACGAAATTGACAAAAAGTGTTACTGAGTCAACCTTATTCTGCCCGGCCCACTTTGACCTGCACTAAAATGACTTGTTTAACCCCAAACCTATTTTCACTTGTTGCCCAACCATATCTTGCCACCTCTAATTTATTCTTTTGTGTCATCTTGGCGGTCAAAAGACTAACTTATATAGTTATATCCTTATGATTATGTGCAGTAATTATGTGCTGCAACATATGGTGGGACTAAGGTCACCAGAGTTAACCGAACTGCTTGTGAGACAGCTTCAAGGGAATTTTGCATATCTGTCCCAAAACAAGTATGCTAGTAATGTTGTGGAGAAATGTTTGATTGAATCAGGGTCTGATGTATCATCCGAAATCATCCTTGAATTGGTGGGAAGCCCAAATCCATCATCGCTTCTTGTAGATCCCTATGGGAACTTTGTCATCCAGTCTGCACTAAAAGTTTCCAAGGTCAGTTAACGCTTTCGTTTTTAAAAATTACATTAGTTTCCTGAAGTTTTTGGTGAAATAAGTATTTTTATAAACAAACTAGCAAAATAGAGAGTCGAAAGAGGGTGTTGTAAAACTAGTAAACCCGAGTTTGGAAACCCGGGTGATATCCTTTTTGTTGGAAACCCGCCGGGTGATAAAAGTCTTTTTGCGAACCATGTTTGGGAACCTGGGTAATGGCTTGCCATTGTCCAGACTAAGGCGTAGAAATGTTTAGGCCAACACATGAGATTTACCAGAAGCAGAAGAAGAATTAGTAGCAGGTTATCAAACCAAATATTCGGGTATCAAATTTGGTTTATTTTACGTTGCTTCATATTTAAATCCCCTAGTACCTGAGTTCGGGAAACTCGGGTCCTCACGTACTATGCATAACCCAGGTTTTGGAAGACCGGGTCCTAAAAAGAATCCATGAGCCTAGTTTCGGAAAGTTGGGTTTACTAGTTTTGCAAAGCCATTGTTTGACTCCCTATTTTTGCAACTTGTTTTATAAAAACACCTACTTCATCAAAAAAATTCTAGTTTCCCCTATAACATATCTAACTGATGTGTTAATAAATCAGGGGTTTGCACACGAGTGCCTGCGCAAGCTGATATCAAGAAATGTAGCATCAATGCAAAGCAATCTTTATGGCAAGAAGATACTAGAAAAGCTTGAGAAGAGGAGGGCTGTACACATTTAAGAGTTGCGGTGCAAGATGTATGTGCATAGAGGTCTGTTATCTGGTCACAAACTTTGAGTAAAAATATGTACGTGTGTTAGTGTTTCTGTGTCATGTTGTGATTTTTGTTTGTGTGTAAATCTTACTTCTGTGTCAAGTGTTGGAATAAGTTTAGTAATAATATGTGATTGCAGATGTTGTGTTGAATTTGTAAATAAATGTGTCCTTTGGATTCTTATTCTTATTTTTGTTACTTTATAGTGATATAATTTTCTAGTAGTTGCATGTATTTCAAAGGTTTTCATGTACATCAGAAAATTCTAATATCAGAACCAATTATTTGCTTCAAACCTTGAAGATTGTTGGGAATTGAAGTTGAACGCATCAGAGTGGTAGTAAATGTTGGAACAGGTTCCACGCACACATAGGATGATCAACAGCGGGAGTGCACAAGGCTTAATTATAACAATATAAGAGCACGGGTTATGGGGGTCGGGGTGGGTGTTAGCATCGCCGACATGGTGTTCGGCGCCGAACCGACCCCATACCACCCCTTGGTCGGCGTCGGCTGTATTTATTATTAAAAAAAAATGATGTTTTGTATTTTGGTCGTCCTACGTTCCATAACGACTCAAAAATGATAAAATGATGAAAGCTGATGTTGAACTGATGAAGCCTCTTCCGGTCGGTTCTACATCCGATCCCATACCTAATGCTCTAACAAGAATAGAAAATCTACATCTTATACGGTTTATTACGAGTAAAATCCCATTTGATATTTGACACTAGTGTATTGCAATGATTCTCTTTTTAATATTGTTTATAGAGCATTAATTGTCATACCCTTGTATTATGTATATACAACTCCTTTCACATCCATATATCATTCATAACATACATATACAAATTAAAACAATAATGTAAATACGACTAGAAGTCTTTTTAATGAACTAGAAGAATACCCGTGCGTTGCGACAGATTTTAATCTTGAAGACATTTTTATATTGGTATTGACTAACCTTACTATAAACCGAACCATTTGAAATAAATTTCGATGAATAGTAAAAAAGATAAATGTTTTAAAAAGGTCAAACTTAACTTAAAAACAATTGTTAAAACAACATTTACTTCTTGTCATATTAAAAAAATTCTTAAAACTTTTGAATTGTAAGATAAAGACACTACCATCTCAATTATAAAGTAGTGTAGATAATATATACATGAACATGTGTAATAGGAATCAACATTTTTTTTATTGAAAAGTTGACGATATGATATAACGTTATGGTCATTATGGATGGCAAGCATAAGGTTATGGTAGGTTCTAAATACAATTATGACTTTTTAAAAAGGCTACTGTTTTATGTATTGCAAGTATGAATATAGCACTTTTGCTTGTAATGCTAAAAATAACATTCTCTTTGGTAACTAGATAAATGAACAAGTACCATAGCTAGTTTAATGCATTTCTCAACCATTATTTTAAACATTGTAATTCATTACTATTATAATAATAATAATAATAATTCAAACTCCAAATATAATGTAGCTAACAATAACAACAATATTTAATCATGTCAAAGCATATATTGTACGGAATAATATATAGCTAGCTAACAACCTTCATCTAAAATAACTTATACTTATTACTACATATATATCAGTACGTGTCATATAAAATATCCAATATATGATCGAATCGAAGAATAAGTAGTAGTTAATTAATTAAGGACATTTGGGACCTCCTTTAGAATTCTTTTTGTCCCGATAACAAGGGCACTCGTCTTTGTTCCCATACGTTCCTGATGGCACACACTTACAATCTCTACAACATATTCCACAATACTTTAGACACCTGTCTTTTCTTCCAGCCTTTGAGCACCGCACCCCACACTTTGAGTCGCAAAAACCTATTACGGATCAAACATACTTATTAATATATCGTCCATGCCATAAACATAAATAAATAAAAGGACTTAATACTACTATCAAAGGTTGTCGATCGGTCCTAGTTAGTTCCATTAGGAACAAATTAATGTGTGATAATAGAGTGAAAGTGAATATTTATGTACGTCTTAGAGAAGACAATTAAGGAAAGAAACAAAACTTCATATCATATTATCAAATGAAAAGGGAAAAATACTTAAGATAATAAATAATTATAAGCCATAGCCCGTATAACGTGTATATATATTAACATATATAAAGGTGCATGCATTATTAGGCTTATTAATTTGTAAAGTAGAATCTTACTGGAACCAGCCATGGTGGTTTGAAGAAGAGAAGAGCTAAAAAGTAGAAGTGCCACAAGCACAAATGTTACAACAATTGGTTTCATTTTTTAACTTCACGAAATATATGTGGGAGGATTTTGGTGCTAGAATGAGGCAGTATTTATAAACCTGAAAGTTTGGCAGGACAACTTCTAAGTATAAGAAAAATAAAAAACAGCCCCTCAACTATTTTCCAATCCGCTATTTTTTTTGTCGTTTGTCTTTAATTGCTTCGGATTTGTATATGTCATCCTTAAAGTGAAGAGATTTGTAGCCCCAAAACTAAAATCCTATAATACATAAAATATATTTTCATTGCATCAGGTAAAAACTCTTCATTCTTCCACGATTCTGTTTTCCATCGCTGTTGCTTATTATTATCATGATTTCTTGTGTGGCTTACATTTTCAAAGAGCCAGCCGTTTAAGCTAGGAGTGTCTTCTAAGTTTAATCATTGTTTGAGGTGACAAATCCTACAGTTTTCTTATTATTAACTTGATCGTTTTACATTGGATGATGCACAAATATTAAACAAAGCTCGAAATCTTCCGATTTCATATACGAGTAATTTTTTAGCATGTCTTATAATTAGACGAGTAAGTATATATGAAAGTATCTTAAAATAATGAAACTGAATATACTTGTGTATAATTAAATGAGTAAACTGTGAGGGATCATTGTTCAAACTATCTAAAAAAAGTCATGATATACACAACCTAATTGGTATTTCCATCGTCGTTTCCTAGACTTTTCTTCTGGCCATTCGAAGATGTTTATTCAACGAGGTTCAAACTTAAGTCTCTTCTAAGACCTTGAGGACACATTCTACCTTGGAAATGATTGAATATACCTGTATATGTAAAGCCCATATAATGATTGAATATACCTGGAATTGAAATGATTGCTTAGATGTAAATCCCATAATATTATTGCTCATAAGAAAAAATATATATATACCTCAAAGGGTAAACGGTTGAGATAAGAAAGAGTCGAGGGGCCATTATATAAGTTTTGATGTAATTTTTTTTTTTTTTTAATCTAATATTTGGATGTTCTTGTTGGGAATTAAGAATCAAGAATGACATGATGATTGATGATGTGTTACACTTGCACAGTTGCACATCGTGGCTTCTTCGACCATCCCCCAATTTGCCCTGCCTTCTCTATTTTGCATTTTGCTAATCTAGTATTCATCGTATGTTACGCATCTGATCTAATTACTTGCATTTGGTTTGTAACCACTGGCTTAAACCCCAGTGGCCAGGGGTGTTTACTAAACCTGCTATGCGGGGCCCCGGGGGTGAGTTTACCATAGGTCTCGGGTTCGAGCCTCGGGGTTCTCATCTCAAGGTATTTTCAAGAGGAGGGGCTTGCAGGTCCACCGAATTGGTGGTTAAAACCGCCTGCATTCACGTCTGATTCGAAACATGGCCTTACAAAAAAAAAAAACTTGCATATGGTTTGTGTTTAACGAGACGTTGATAGGTTATAAATTGAAAACTAGGATAATCTTAGTGCGTTGAAAAATTACATTCGAAAATAATAAATTTGACTAATTTAATAGGCCTTCAAACATGTTTAAAAATCTGGTGCTAACATATGAAATATCAAAGATTAAGAATTAAAGAACGAATTAGTCGAATCCACATATCAGCATCAGATTTTTAAGCATGTTTTTAACCCTATCAAATTAGTCATATATATCATTATTCTCCGTACGATTTGACGACATGCAATAGTTTATTATGGTTGTTTCTAGAGATTTCAGGCGATATATGGTTGGTGGTGACAACTTACGGAGGAATAGTGATGATTTAAAAAGTGTCATATTATTTACAAGACAATTTTAATTTTAGAGATGACATATGATTTTTATTTAGTTATAAAATGTGATTATATGAAAGTAAAAAATATAAAATTTATATTTAAAATAAGCAATTAAGGTCTAAAAAATGCATAAAAATTCTATGGATGACCCTTGATTTTTACTCATTCTCAGATTTAGATTTTCAGATATATTTACAGTTTACCAATTTAGTTACATTCATTATTTTTTCTTAAAATAAATAGATTTAACAAGTTATTTACAAGAAAGCTTCAAAGAAAAGAAAAATGTTTTGGTTATTTTAAGATATATTTTACATTCTCATAATCTTGTTACATTAAATATTACTACACGGATGTCAGCACCAAGCGACGGTGATGGTGATAGGGCGCCGGTGTAGTGGTGGTGACGACTGGTAGTGGCGGAGGTAGTGGCGAGTAGTATAGGTAATTGATGTAAAAAGGATAGTGTAGATATTTTAGAAGTTAATGATAGATGTTGTGAATTAATTCATTAAGGATATTATAGGTATATCAAGTGGACATGTTTACAATAGTAAATAAGATGTGGGGTATTTTAGGGTTATCAATTCATAATTTGAAAAGGAGAAGGGTATTCATTTGCTTTATATAGTATTATAGAAAACTCAGTTAATATAATAATATATTGTTCAACTTTTAAAAACCTTTTGACACTTAAACCAAACATCAAAGCTTTTTTTAACGACCAACAAACACGAAATCCAGACTTCCATTTGGGATAACTCAATGGCCAAAGGCTACCATTATCGTTGGCCGAAACCTATAGCTGGCCATTATTCTAGTCGAATTGAAGCCCAGACCCATTAAAATGCATCAATTTCAAGATTTAATTGCATACTTTTGATTATAGAGAATAATCTGGAAATTAAGTGTGATCAAGATTCAAGAATGCTCTAATGGTGCGAGCTAGAAAAACACTTGATCATAAAGTGATCGTGCTATTTGTGAAAAACATAACTCATTGTGTTACAAGAAACAAATGTTGAAATTATTCAAAAAAGGAAACTATACTTCTTTATGATTTCTTTAAAGTCAAATTATTTATGCATTCACATATCTATCTATATTATTATATAAAAAAGCAATCTCTCATTTTAAGGACAAGAAATTAAAAAACCAAAAAAACCCCTCTTTTCAAAAGCCTTTTATATTTAAATTAATTAGTATACCTATAATACCCTTAATGAATTAACTTACACAATTTATCCTCTAGCTCTAAAATGACTACAATACCCCCTTTTACATCCATTACCTACACTACTCGCCACCGTCACCACCACCACCACCAGTCGCCGCCACCACCACACTGCCGCCTCTACCGTTGCCGCCGTAGCACCGTGCGTGCATCCATCTAGTATTTTACAAGTTTACCATAGACTTAAATCGACAACCTTTCTTATGAAAACTTGATATGCTCGTACAAATGTCGATCTGATTTCTTAACACAATTTAAACGGATTAATAGATATTTGGTACTACAAAAGTCTTAAAATTGTTGAAAAATATGTTGAAAAGTGTGTTTTCATCAAATCTAGACACCAATAAATGTATGATCGAGTGACATATATTGACAATCATATAATGGGTTTGTAGCCCTTTACGAGGGCTTTACCACAAACTAAGGTGTACGTGTCCAAAATAGGATTAAAGTGAATGAGATATCGAATCTCAAAGTTGACTATTTGGTGCAATTTTGGAAGTGTAACAAATGAATTTAACTTGTCTCACATTGGAGTGGGAACAAAGTTGGAACGGGTTTATGAGTGATAGGCTCCAAAGCAAATCAATTAAGTTGCTTTGTGGTGTGTTTTATTCCAACTTCTACATGTGCGCAGAAGTGTAGAAAATGTGTTTTTGGACTAAAAATTTTCTGAAACAATACGTTTTTGTTAGAATTAGAAATGATGTTAAATTGTATTTGTACAATAGTATAAGGGGCAGTCTTGTAAAATAGATTTAGGAGTATAAATACCCTTGATTTACCATTTTACATGTAAGTCTTCCAATTAATCATATGATGTATTGAATATTCTCTCACACCCAACTTTCATTTCACACACAAACACCTAAACACACACTCAACCTTAAATCACCATTAACACTCATTTTAGCTCAAATATATTATTAACAGTTTTCATACACACAATGACTATATAATCCAACCTTGACCCTGCACAACCAAGCATAAGCATACAACACATTGCAGTTTCTTTCTCAGCCACATTATACCTATCCCCGTTCTGGTTACTTTTCAGGCAAGTGCTCAAGTCTGGAAGTACGCTGCTTTGAGCCGGTGTATCCTGGAACAAACGAAGAATTTTTATAAGGGAATTGTGTTAAACACAAGCCCAGTTTCATCTTTTTATTTCTGTTTCCTGTTTTCTTTTTCGTTTTCGTTGCAGGAAACAACGCGCTGCATTTTTCTTATTTAGTTTTCCAGCATACTTTCTGTTCAATATATATTCAGTAATTTCTATTTTTGCAATCTGTTTATGCAATATATATTTAAGTTCAGTTTCATAACAGTTTTACAAATAATGAGAACATCATCACAAGGACAATTTATGTAAATTTTATTTGGTTTTAATTTTTTTTTCTTGAAGTCAAACATAGTTCGTTTTGAATTATATGTTGTATGGTAACAAACTTTTCTTCCGTTTAGTATAACTGGATGTCCCAAAAGTGACTTCTTTATCATGGTATTTACTTTGAACAAAAATTGCAAAAGTTTGTCTAGAAATAAAAAGTAGATGATATAGATTTGGTCAACAAAATACTTTACTTTAAGTTATATATTTTATAAAATAAAATGTTACCTCCTTTAAATTTGTGAATAAAAGGAAGACAGATGGGAGACATGAATGACTTCCACTATATATATATGATGAAGTTGGTGAGGATTGAAGAGGTTCTTCCGTATGTTGAATTATTTGGTTGGTTGGTTGATACCTTATGAGTCCAGATTGATCAATGCAATAAGACTAAAAGGTCAAATTAACCTTTTGGAAATCGACACAGCTACAGTACTTTTTGTAACCACACTGTTGGAAGTCCATCCGTATACACCCACAAACTATTTGGTGTAAACAAGAGTAAATATAACATTAACTTAGAAGTAGATTGATGGGTTTAGTATTTTAAAATGTAAGCAACTTATCTTATTTTGTCATTGTGAGTATGCAACTTTAATCTTGTGCATTGTATGTAAGTAACTTGTTATTTTGATCGAATCATGTAAAAATGTATACGTGG
>JAOEHQ010018116.1:0-14979 GCA_025447715.1 Asclepias incarnata
AATACTAGGAACTTTTATTTACGATAAAACTACAAAAGTAGATTATTTTATTACTTTTAAAATCTTGGGGTGTTACACTTTATTTGTTAGGAAATCTTAAAAATATAATTAAATTAAATTATAATGTTAATGAAATGAAAAACCTAAATAATAGATTGTAAAAAAAGAAAAGAAAAAAAATATATTAAATGAAAAGAGAGAGGCGAGAAAACATTTTCAGAATGGGTTCTGGAGATGCCAAATGGCTTTTTCAAAATCATGTTTTAGTTAATAGATAGATTATTAGGTCATAATTTATTAAAACTTACATACGTGGCTATCCTCAATGCTTCACAAATACTACAAATAACATCATCAACATTTCATTTCTAGTAAGGTTAGAGATGGTGTCACGTGAGGGTGAGATATATAAATTTTATGAAAGTGGATACACTTAGGGCGCGTTTAGTTGTAGAAAATGTTTTCTAGTTTTCCATTTCTAATTTTCTAGAAAATGAAAGGGGTTTTCAATCTCTAGAAAACAAATGAAAATTCTGAAAAAACATTCAAAAATAGAATATGTTATTTTCATTTTTTATTTTAGAAACTAGAATACATGTTGGAGATGTGGGGGAGGGGGAGGGGGAGATGGAAAATAGAAATGAAAAATGGAAAACATCAAAATATTGTTTTTCGAATTCATGTTATAAAATGGAAAATGGTGTTTCCATTTTCTTGGAAAACTTTTCTAGAAAACTCTAACTTGATCGCGTATTCTGTTTTCCATATTTTCTTAAAAAACAAAAATGAAAAATATTGGGTGTTTTCCACACCTAAACGTGCCTTCCGTAGCAAAATGTGGGAAAAGTTTGTTAACGCAGAAAATAAACTAACGAGTAAGTATTTGGAGTGAAAAAGGAAAAAAGAAATCGTGGAGCTGCTGCTGCTAGGCCTCTCTCTCTCCCTCGGGGGCATTTTCTTTGTTAGGAATCTTTTTGTATTTCAAGAAAACACTTTTTTGTTTCCTCTTTTGCTTTTTAAGAGTGGGAGTCGTCTTTTTCATGAACAAATTCTGATTCTAAAATTGTAGTGGAATGGAATCTAAACTAATTGATGTTTAAAGAATTGGGATGTTGTTTTGATAGAGTATTTATTAATGGGGGGGTTCAACTTCAACTGAATGACTTGGAATATTTATTTATAATTAATTATTTTATAGAGTAATATTATGATATGTGGGTGGGGGGTTATTTCAAGTGTGTTATGTGGTGGTGGTTGTTGTGTTGTATGGAATGCCATGGAACTCCTCCTCAAGCACAAGCAGCAGTGAGCAGCAGTAGTAGAGAAAAAAGAGCAGTTGTGGTGTTGAAAAGCATATTGTTGGGAAGTACAAGTGGATTAGGTTGTGCTCTTGTTTGTGCTTTGCTTATAAGATGCATCTTTATATATATCATCAATAGAGTTCCTATTCTCAAAGGCCCTGTTGTTTTCTCGCCATTCATCTCACCCAAATCTCTACAGTCAGCTCTTTCTAATCCCGCTCTGTTGGTGCATCTTGGTGGTCCTGGTCCTGGTGCTGGTGCTTCTTCTCCTTCAAATAATAATAACAATAATGGACAACAAAATGAAGAAGAAGAAGAAGAAGGCAAGTATTACAAGACTAGTCTACTTGACAATGGTTTCACAGTGGCAGTCAAAAAGCTTCCACCCTTTGATGTAAACAACAACAACAAGAAGAAGAAGACAAGGAGGAGAATGCAAAGGGATCTTGAAATACTTGCTGGCTTGAAGCACAGGCATTTGTTAACCTTAAGGGCTTATTTGTATGAAGATGATGGTAGTAGTAGTAGTAGTAGTGGTAGGTTTTGTTTGGTTTATGATTATGTTCCAAGTGGTAGCCTTGAAGACGCCATGAGGAGGAGGAGGACGGATAACGGATTATTGCTGCTGCGAATGGGTTGGGATGCCAGGCTACGGATTGCGGTTGGGATCATCAAAGCCCTTCACTATCTTCACTTCACTAATTCCCTCTGTCACTTTAACTTGAAACCTTCAAATGTATTGTTAGATCCAGACTTTGAACCCCGCCTTACCGATTCTGGCTTCCCCCCTTCTACTTTTCATCATTACTACTACTATGCCCCTGAATGTTTCCCTAATTTCAGGTTCTTTTTTCTTTTATTATGATAACATATGTAGGTGGTGAGTCTCGGTATCATCCTACTAATTAATTGATTATTATGCTTGTTTGACTTTCAGCATGTATACAGAAAAGAGCGACATCTTCAGCTTTGGGGTTATATTGGGAATACTGTTAACGGGTAGAGATCCAAGCGATCCGTTATTTGGTCAAGCCACAAGCGGGAGCAGGGGTGATATGGGGATGTGGTTTAGACAACTTGTAGAAGCAGGGGATGCTCGCGAGGCTCTTGATAAGAGTCTTTTGGGACAAGAAATGGAGGAAGATGAGATGTTGATGGCTGTAAGAATTGCGGCTGTTTGTCTCTCTGATATGCCTGCTGATCGTCCTTCCAGCGATGAACTTGTTCCGATGCTCACCCAACTCCATAGTTTTTGATACACAGCTGCCTGCAATTACTACTACTACTACTACTACATGGGGATGCATCCTCTCTAGCTTACTACTATCAAAAGTTTGTGACTCTTGTTGCTTACGTTTCTTGATTTGAGGAATAACAAATTGCATCCTACTTTCTACTTTGGGTTTGAGCACATTTTGGCTTTCTAATTAGTATGTTTCATCAATCCTACATGATTAATTAGTTCTAGAACGGGATTGTGTTGTTGTTAGTTGTTGTATATTATTATTCAGATGGTATTAACTTGTCAAAATAGTCCTTCGAATTTGGTGCCAGGGTTAAAATGCCAAGGAGGATTTTTAACCTTTGGCAATATCTTCTTCTATAATGGGTGTCAATGTTTAAACCGACGGTGACCATGGATCTTAGTCGGCGAAATGGTCAGATACGTACCATGATTAATTTATTGAAAAAGAAAAAAAGAGTTGGTTTGTAGCTCCAGTGGCAGTTGGTAACATCAATCTTTTGAGACCGAAAGGTTTTGGGTTTGTAGAGTGCCGCGCACGAGGGGCTTTACCATGATGAATGGTGTGTTATGATTTAGACTTATAGTAGGAGCAGAGTGAGGCCAGTATGGAAGCG
Source organism: Asclepias incarnata (assembly GCA_025447715.1). NCBI lineage: Eukaryota > Viridiplantae > Streptophyta > Magnoliopsida > Gentianales > Apocynaceae > Asclepias > Asclepias incarnata. The sequence goes on from JAOEHQ010018116.1 coordinate 3,162, forward strand.
GGACATACATACACGCCTACTAAAGTAATGTGAAGTGCTTAATCATGATTTATCAATTACAACCCAATTACTAAGATAATTAGATAAATGTATACCTCACCGGGTCCATGGAAACGGTCACGAAATACTAGTTTGACCGTGTATATCAGAGCTCTACTTTGCCCACGTTAATTAGCACTAATTTCCTTTCTTCTCAAGGGATATCTCCAAACAATACATACACACATGTACAATCAAACCAAACATGGTTGAGAGCATGGGGACCAGTTTAAGATACAAAATATCTTCCACAAGAAACCAAACCAAACCTCATCCTTATCCCACTCACCTTATCTCTAAATCAATGCTATATATTTGGAACACAACCCATCCCAACCCAAACCAAACCAAACCATCAACAATTAATCACACTCAAAATGCTGCAGGCTTCTATCTACTTGCCTTCATCATCACCTTTACTCTCTGTCAATTCCTCCTCAAGTTTCTCAAAGACGACATTATTATTGTTTCCTACTACCATGAAAAATCACCAATCTGCAGTTCACATATCATCAACTTCTGTATCCGTCAAAGCCTCAGCTTCTGAGGCTCCTGAAGTCGATTACAGCTCCATGGCCTCTTCGTAAGCTAGCTATGTCTTGCTAATTTTGTTAAAAAAATCATAGCATATTGTTACGACATACTAATTATTTTTGATAAAAATAAATGCCGTGCAGTGTCTTCCCAGCAGAAGCATGCGAGACAGTTGGCGGTGTTGCTTGTGATGTTGACATGTTCCCTGAGACCAAGCTTAGAGAAGAAGCCAAGCCCAAAGCCAAGGAATCGACTACGAAGACATCAGTTGATAGAGAATATCTGGAGTACAACAGTCCCAAAACGTTAGTAACATATGTATTAAGTAATCTGTTTGTAGTAAGTAGTAGTTGTTTCAATTTTGATATATATGTTTTGTTTCTGTTGCAGGGTATTTATTTCAGAGGCCTGCGATGATCTTGGGGGAGAATTCTGTGACCCAGATTACCAGACTGGAGTTGTTAATAATTAAAATACCACGTGCCTAGAGTATCTTATTTCCCTTTAGTAATATATATATGCTGTGTTGTGGCTTCAATCACATTGTAAATTAAACAATCAAAACCGTCGGGTAATCAGTATATGGGTTTTCGTTACACCCAACTTTTTTTTTGCGACAACAAATGATCAAAATAACATATATATATATATATTTATAGTTAAGCCTTGTCAAAATCAAGCGGTATTAGAATGGAATTTGATGCATGTATCATATTGCTTGCTGTACAAACAATGAGATTAAAAAATAATTGGTGCATATATGAAAGCAAGCAAGCAAAATTTCCAACACATCCATTTGAAAGACAGACATTTAACAATCAACCTTTACAAGCATACAAAGAAAATGTAATGTATCTTGTGTATATATATACTGCATATATCGATCTATCAGCTAATTAATTATCTTCTTGCTTCATTGTTGTTATCATTTACTCCCAAATTCTCCACACATTAAAAATAAAATAAAAAATAGTGTAACAAAATATGGATTAGTGTGAAAATGGTTTGTTGGTTAGCAATTATGAGGTGCTCCACGGACCCAGGCCAACTGCTAAGTCTTGTGAAACTCGGTTTGATCAGGTGATTCCTTTAATAAATGTCCAATTCAGTCAATATATTATTACTATTTGAACACCGCCATCCGTTAATTTTTTATTTTTTTTTTTTGGTAAACAACAAATATATCTACTACTAAACAACCCCAAATACAACTAAATTATCCCATACCAAGGATTTAATCTTGGTCTCTACTCCAAAAGACAAGAGGCTCTACCAATTGGGCTAACTCCACTAAACACTTGTCAAGTATTCACTAGCTTTCAAGATGAAAAAAAGGCTTTAAAATCTTATGCACCGGTGATGCCTCCACCTCGATTCTCAACCACCAAAACTCGCCTCATGAATTGTTCAACTTTGAGGACACCGACTGCCAGCCTACCCCGGAGGAGATGATCATGCAGCTGGACTTGGAGGAGAAAACGGCAAGCGTAGACCACCTTTACCATCAGATGTCGTGTGTCAACAGTTCTGACATTTTGCGTTCTGCCAGAAACGCCCTCAATCAATACCCTAGGTTTTCTCTTGATGGTAAGGATGCTATGTATCGATCTTCATTTCGGAACTTTGGACATGTCACCGCCAGTAACAGAAGATCGGCGGATCATGTCCGTCGGTGTTTGCCTGCAAAAGTGGTGATCTGGTGCAAACCAGGTGTGGTTGGCAAGGTGAAGTCACTCAGTCCACAAGGGGTGTTAAGGGAGGACAAGTAGTTAGTTTTGTAAACACATCAAAGTAACATATCCATCCAATGATGGGAAAGGTGAAGTCCCTAAATTTGTGACTCGTTACACAAAAACAAACAACAATTTTATTTAAAGGCTGATCGAATTCAACAGATTTTTATTACCTTTACCTTTTGGGTTGATAATGTCTTCTAACATACAACATAACCACCCATTGCACCTAGCAAAGACATATGGAACCAAGATGATATTAATCAAAGCTTGGAAAACGAAGGTTTTCTCTTTTGAACTTGAGCTGATGCTACCTCCTTTAAATCATCTGATAACATCATTGCAGAGTTCCAAGTAGCAACATATTCCAAACCTTGATCCACCGACATGTCTCTACTTTTTAGCAGCACTGTTTTCGTCCCTGTCACAGCAAGCGGAGATTTTGCAGCAATCCCTGCCAATTATCTCACACGTTTATGGTTTTATCTCTCTATATATTTGATATTGATTAACAATACCTCCTACATGATTCAATTAACTAAAAACTTGAGCTCTTGTACAAAAAGAAACCCCTACTGTAATGTCACCAACATTACCAACTATGACGACTAAAGTTGTTTAAAGAAGTAAAGAAAGAGTACAAGACTAGACTAGACATGCTTTAAGCTCCTTCACTTATAAATTACTTGCTTCTTCCGGTATCAAGCTGAATAAACAAAATCGAGTAACAATATTGACAAGTGTAAGGACGAGTATTATGGAGCGGTCACACTGACACAACCCTATCACACTGCTACCACACACACACACACCATTTTAAACCGAAATGATATTCGTTAGAATTAAAAACCAAAAGGCATTTGACCCAGCGGTATTAGATGATGACACCGAAGACAGAGTGATATGCGTAGTGTGACCACTCTGTTTGCTCTAATGAAGACTATCTATCTATCTATCTATCTATCTAGGGGGAGAAAAGCATCTAGTCTTTGACAAATATATCATTCCATGTTTCATATAATTATGATCAAAAAAATTTATATAAAAAAAAAAAATCAAGTGGGAGGGAGGTACCCTGTGCGATAGACATAACACCCTGATACAAGTCTTGTTTAGAAGCAAAAGATTTAGAAACAAGTCCCAAGGCTTTAGCTTCGGAACCGGAAAAAGGCCTAGCAGTAAGAGCCAATTCCATAGCATTAGCATAACCAACGATCCCAGGTAACCTCTGAAGTGACCCAAGATCAGCAGTGATTGCCAAATCGACTTCCTTAACAGAAAACAACGCATCATCCGTACAATACCTAACATCACAGGCAGTTATGATATCAACACCACCACCAACACAAGCACCATGAACGGCCGCAATCACCGGCTTCCTACACTTCTCGATGGCCGTGATGGCATCCTGCATATGCTTGATACCTCGCCGGATCTTTTCACCGAAGCGCCCACGGTCAGACTCTTGTTGTTGTTGGATTGAAGTAAGGGCTTTGAGATCGATGCCGGCGCAGAAATTCTTTCCTTTGGCGGATAAGATGATGACGGAAACGCTGGGGTTTTGGTCGAGAGAAGAAAGGGCTTTTGGGAATTCATCAAAGAATTCAGGTGAGAGTGCGTTGCTATGACGTGGCCTGTTTAGGTAAATTGTGCACACCGTCGATGACGATGGTGAATCGATTTCAAGGGTGCTATATTTCTCCATTTTCTTTTTATTATTTTTACTTTTTTTCAACAGATAGATTATACTCCATTTTATTATATATATACTTACTTTAGCCCGCTCCCCCGCCCGCACTATTGGACACTCCAAGCCTATGTGTTCAAGCTCTTTACTTTCTTACGCCACTCTTATTATTAACTCCACGTCTAAACCGATGAGAGAATATTTAATAACCTGATCAGATCTTTAACAGTGACATCGCTATTAAAAGTATTCTTTCTTTTTCTTATTAATTGTGTTTGTCTTATTATTATTATTATTATTATTATTATTATTATTATTATTATTATTATTATTGTTGTAAGTATTATTTATTAGTGTGTATATATTTATTAATTGTGTTTGTCTTATTATTATTATTATTGTTGTAAGTATTATTATTATTATTGTTATTTATTATTATTATTATTATTATTATTATTTATTAGTGTGTATATATATATATGTTTAGTAAAAAATTTAAGTTTCTTAAAATATTTTTTAATATAATATGGTCATCAATTATGTAAAATTTATATATAAATACGTCAAATTTTTATAAAATTAATCATTTGTAAAAATTCTGTAAACAATTTATAAAATTTTCTAAAACTTTTTTTTTTTTTTTTTATCATTTATACAAAATTAAATTTTTTTTTTATAAATTTATATAAATAACAATAATATGTATGTATGTAATAATAAAAATGTAAAATAATTAATAATAATAATAATAAACATTGGACCTATTGTGCCCAATATGTTTCTCAATCATTCGTTTGGGGCTAACGGGACAAATATGCATATAAATCGTGTATATGGACCTATTATGCCAACCATGTTAGTCTTTCACTCGAATGAGCCTATGGGCCTCAAACATCGTTTGTTGTCTAATGTGTATATATGTATGTATGTATGTATATTTGGATGTATGTGTCTCTTAGCTTTCATAAGCTTTATTTCTAGTGTTCGTCTCATCATTGGGCCTATTGGGACCAATATGTTTCTCAATTAGTCGTTTGGGGCTAACGAGGCAAATATTGTGACAACCGTCACGAGTCATGTACTTAATTTTATTCGAACATTAATTATTTTGTTCTAGAACATGAACTTGCAGTCTATCGAAACTTGTTCTATCGATTAGTTGTGTTAAATGCACGGATTCTCGAGTGTTCTTCAATGTGAACTCGAGTTTGAGACTTAGAATGTTTAATGAATGGTCTTTAGTAATTAATGAAATGCCATGGAGTCGTTAACAAAAGGTAACTAAATTTGAAATTTGTTGTTTGTTTTTACACAAATTGCAGTTGATGTCCGGTTTCGGTTGAACCAAAAGTAGTTTGGATCGAAACTAATTGTTAGTGGGATATGTTGTAAAATTCCATCAGTTGCATGTTATGTACACTTTTCATCTCCATAGTTAATAAAAGATTGGTCATCTATTATGTGTCACTCCTACATTAAGCCACCAAAATTTAACCATGCACATTGATTTCATATTTTCTTCATTTTGTTATTATTTTACTTGGAGAAAAACACACACAATTCTTTTTGCTCTCATCTTTTATACATTTTCAGTTTCATCTAATTGAAAAGGCAAGGAAAAGTAATTTTTGTATCATTCTAATCAATGTCCGGTTTCGGTTTCGGTTTAATGGATTCGGGTTAAATGGTTTCGGTTTAAATGGTTTCGGTCTAAATGGATTCGGTCCTGTCAGATTCGGTTCATTGTTTTCGGGTGTGTTAAATTTGGTTGAATTTGATTAACAGTAATTTTCGGTCGAATCTGGACAACATTTAAATTTGGTTCGAATTACTTTCAGTCCAGATTATTAGAAGTAACTACTTTTTTTATTATAACATTTTAATAAGAATGATAAAAAAAATTTTTATAAATGATTAAAAATAAAGTTTTAGAAAATTTTATAAATTTTTACAAATGATAAATTTTATAAAAATTTTACGTATTTAAATATAAATTTTACATAATTGAAGACCATATTATACTTTTAATAAACTTAAATTTTTTTTACTAGACATATATATACATACACTAATAAATAATAATAACAATAATAATAATAATAATAATAATAATAATAATAGGACAAACACAATTAATATATAGAAGAGAGAAATAACACTTTTAGTATTGACGTCGCTGCTAAAGGTATGATACGGATCTGACGCATGTCATTAATATATGTGACTTTTGTACGTGTATCCGTACCATACATTTAGCAGCGACGTCCCTGCTAAAGGTCTGGTCGGGTTACTAAAAAATCCGGTCGGTTTACCAGTCCCCATTATTAATAAGGACCCAAACGTCACATCAGTATTTCTTTTTCCAAGAGCATCATTTCCTAATAAGTCATATCATTCATCTCATCCTCAAATATTTTGTTATTTATTATTTTTTTTATACAAAATTAAATAAACATTTCTTATTAATAATAAAAACATTACACTGAAAATTTAAAACATTACACTCGAAATTTAAAAAATACATTCAATAAAAAAAACAACACATTAACGTTGAGGGTAGTTTTTCGAAATGTTTCAAATGTGTTTCACCAAAGCATTGTGAAGCTCATGGTGCACCATTCTATTGCGTAACTCTCCGTACATCCGAAGTTGTGTTACAACCCTTTCATTCCACGAATGGGGTGGAAGAGCGGTATGAGCAATCAAGTCTTCATCAAAATGACTGATTGCGCGACAGTTATCTTCAACAATCATGTTGTGTAGAATCACACAAGTGTACATGATGCGTTTTATTTTATTGATGTTGTATGGTCGTGCATGTTGTTGAATGATGGCCCAACGAGCTTGAATCACCTCGAATGCTCGTTCAACATGCTTTCTTGTAGCTTCTTGGTATCTCTTGAATTTGGTGGTCTTTGGTTCCATCAGACATTTAAAAGACTTTACAAGTGTGGCCCTTACGGGATAAATACTGTCACCTAGAAAATATCCCTTTGAAAATGTTGCCCATTAACAATATACTCTACCCAATGAGCCCTGACTTTGGGTAAATCGTCGAACAAATCTGATTCATTAAGGACGTTGATATCGTTGTTCGAACTTGCATGCCCAAAGTAAGCATGCCAAATCCACAAATCATATGAAGCAACCGCTTCAAGCAAGATCGTTGGATGTTCTTTGTCGCCTCGTGTGTACTGCCCTTGCCATGCTACTGGACAGTTTCTCCAACCCCAATGCATACGATCAATGCTACTGAGCATACCCGAAAAATCATGTATCTCTTCATGTTTACTTACCAAACGTTCGACATCATGTTTTGTCGGTTTTCTCAAGTACTAACTGCGATATAGTTGAAAAACACACATGCAAAAGTTGTCTAAACAAAGGTATGCCGTTTCTTGAGCCATTTGTAAGTATTTACCTAACTGGTCGACTTTACAACCATACTCCAATTGGCGTATGTCGAAAGTACACTTTTAAAAAAATATTAAAATCGGGTCAACCACTGCAATCTGACTCATTTAGCAGGACATACTGAAAATGCACAAGTAGCGGTTCGATGGCGTTAAAGGAGTGTATACCGAAACATATACGGAGAAACACTTCCTTACGCATTCTAAATCTTCTTCAGAACACATTAGCTGGGTATAGCGGTTCAGGCGAAAAGTAATGCTCATACAAACATATCACGTCACTAACATGATCTCATGTTATGACCCTTCTTGTTAACTTAACCCTTGAACTTGAAGCGGATGGGGTTTTGGGGTTGTAGTTTTCGTTTTTTATTTCGCGTGTTTTGCCTCGTGGCCTGTTTGGGTCCTTATCAAAAACACCCTAGAGTGAAAACCAATGGCACTGCCTCTTTGGGTGGGGATTTTTCTCCCGTCCATCCGTAAGTGGCGATAGTTTTTTCATCCCTTTTACGGACCTCACAGTCAAAGCCCGGGAGAACTTTAGAGTTTTGTCGTTTGTTTTCTTACTCTTTAGTTTTTGATTGTTGTATTTGTAACTTTGGTTTAATAACTAGCGTCTTGCTAGTTGTTACTTCTTTTTATTAATATCTGTCGTTTTAAAAAAAAAAAAGAAGCTGGAAAAAAACGTACAAAGCCAACAATTTTGGTGAAAAAACGTACAACAGAATAAACAAAACTCTAGCTATTGATTAATTTATTAAAGATATGTAGGATAAATTACAAATTTCGTCCAAATGTTCGAGCCAAAATTGCAGGTTTCGTCCCTAACTTTACGAAAATACGCTTTTCATACCTAACTTTGGACCTCTGTCCACACTTTTGGTCCAAAGCCAACAATTTTGGTGAAAAAGTCAACACTTTTGGTCAAAAAGTCAACGCTTTTGGACCAAAAGTGTGAACGAGGGTCCAAAGTCAGGGATGAAAAGCGTAATTTCATGAAGTTAGGGATGAAACCTACAATTTTAAATCGAACACAGGGACAAAATTTGTAATTTATCCAAATATGTATTATAGGATAATCATACATAGATTAGGATTCTCTTAAGTTATTCAACTTGAGAGATAAAGTTGGGAAGATTTTGACCCTTGGATTAAAATCTAGGTTCAAGATTCAAAGATCATTTTTGAATCTTGACCCTTGATTTTAATCCAAGAATCAAAATCTCTCCAACTTTACCTTTCAAGTTCCTTTCAACTTGAAAGGATCTCTATCCATCATACATACCGTATGTTCTAAAGTTTTAACATATATAGTAAGTTTTTTTAAAATTCATAATAACAATATCACTTCTCATATTTAAACCATCACCACCACCAAATTTTCAACCATATTTTATCTGGTCAGAAAATAAAATATCTAAATCAAATGATTGTCAAATTCAAATAAGAAAAACCTTATTTGTTTAGTTGTTTTTTTTACATTTAAAAAGATCAATATTTTACATTTAAAATCATGCACTAATTTGTATATTTATATGTACAGTAAAACCTCTATAAATTAATAATGTTGGGACCGAAATATTTTATTTATTTAGCGAGATATTATTATATCGATAAATTAATAATTTATTAATTTTAACGAGGATGATTCAAAATCCAGTTGATGACGAAGTTGAAGATGATTCTATAACTCTGGAACCGGCCACTCGGAAAGAAGCATTGCAAGCGGCAACAACTCTTCACAAAGTTTTGTTGCAATACGAGAAAACAAGTGATTATAGATTCATTCTTTACCAGACAATCTTAGAATTAATTTATAGTTTCGTTGGGACAATATATTTATACTGGAATTTAAAAAAAGTTATTATCTTATTATTTTATTGATTGGGATCTAATTTTGTAATGATCCCAAGTTGGGACTGGACAAATTATTAGTTTTATCGAAGTTCTTAATTTATTGAGTATTAATTTATAAGGGTTTTACTGGATTATATATTGGGAGTAAACATGTTGTAACTGATAGCTTACGACACCGGTAAACTTCGTTATTGTTATTGTAAACATTCCCTTTGTACCCAAGTATATTGTAACAACTTCTTATGGAATAACATATACGATACGTATCAAATTAAATTGTCTTTTATTCTCAGACATAATTTTCAAACTTTGCCAACATCATGTCATGTTGTCATTTTTATTCAACAAATATCATATCAAACTCCATTTTTACAAACACGTTAACTTATGGTTATGAGTTTCAAACTTAGACCGGTCCCAACCGACTCGTGGTGGAGATGTCCTCGAACGCGTCAAGAACATGCGGTTGGCAGCAGCCTCGTCAAGGGAGGCATCGTGGTTTTGTGTCATGAAATTGACGAGTGAAGACGAAGAAAGGTGGGCCATATATATGCGTTTTCTATTTTTTTATTTTTCTTTTCTTCAAATATTTATATATATAAATATATATAGTTATATAGTTATCGTTATATATATGGGGAATGTGAATATTAGGTTGTCTCACATCTAAGTTTAGATGTGGAATCTCCACTTCTTAATATTTTAATCAATTAAAAACATGAGACCTAAATCATTTATTTATTTTACAGAAAATATTAAAAAATTAGTATATGAGGGGTTCCACATCTAAACTTAGACGTGGGACAACCTCATATTCACTTTTGCCATATATATATGTGTGTGTGTGTGTGTGTGTGTGTGTGTGTGTTGCAGGTATATGACAAGAAGTGAATATGAGGATTTATCGACATAGTTGCCACATCTATGTACTTCGCGTTCAGGTGAGTTCCGTCACCCCTTTTTCTGTATTTTGGGGTGAAAAGTGTACTCGTTTTACTTACAAACTGTGTTGATAATTACTTTTACTTACGTACAATATAATACAGTGAGTTGTACTTTATGGAATTATCGTACTTGCGTTTGTGCTTGTTCTTAACTTGGTACCAAGTAGGCCCGTTCTTGAGACCGTTCTTAGTACATTTCGGGGAAGCGCCCGGTACTTGTCTCAGCCAAAGTGTAGGTTCTTTATGTGCTTGTGTGCTTAATTGTGTGTTTGAGGTATTTCTATAAGTAATTCCATAGCTCTATTTATATTGTACAACCTTATAACTTTTGTATAGACAGTAACGTTCTTACAGATTTAGCAGTATTTAAAGGTTCTTCCGTTCTTACCGGTTCCTTCGTACTTACTCACCAACCTAGCGTTGACTTGTTTTAATACATTTTTCTGGTAATCAGGCGAATCAGGGTAGGAGCAGCTAGAGCTGGAGACTTGGATCAAGGAACGCTGGCATATCTTTTGTTAGCTAGGTTTAGGGATATGCGCACTTTCGTAGCGCTCCCTTGATAGACTTAAATTCACGTGGTCACGGACCCGTATGTCCCTTTGGGGATGAATATTGTATTGACTTGTTGCATATTATGTATTATATCTTATGCTTGTTCTTATGTCTGTCTTGTGCGAAGCTTGTGCTTGTGCGTATTCATATAGGGATCTCTATGTAACTACCATGTCGTACTGTGCTTTTGTGGCATCTCATGATTCCGCTGAGTTGGGGTGTTATAAATTATTTATTCTTCTTTTAGTATTTATAAAAATAAATCAGGAGATAAGTTAGCATATTATTAGTAGCTAAAGTATAGTGAAATTAAAATATATAATATGAAAAATAGATGTCTACATATGTAAATTGAAATTATTGATTTAAAATATAATATTTTAATTATAGATATGTTTTAAGTGTACATAAACAATAATAATATGATTGATGTGACTCAATATATACATATTTCCCACATTGTTTTAGGCCATTTATGCTATATTTTATAGTCATTCGTACCTCTATTTCGATGCTTTATGGTATGTACGAGTGGTTTCAGGTCCATAGCAGGTTTTATGGAAGAAAGTGGCCAAATACGGTGTAAGATGAGCTTATGGATGCTTCCGGATGAGTTCCGAGGATGTTAAGAGGAAGAAAATAAATGTGTCAAAGCCTAACTCCCGTTACAAATTGCTAATGGCCGTTAAGAAGATCAAAGCATATTACATTGTGTCTGTAACGGCAGTTACAAATGTCTTAACGGGAGTTACAAGCCAGGAGCCCGTGTAACGGGAGTTACATATCTGTAACGGCAGTTACGCGCTGATTTCATATATAAACTCTTTATTTTTCTTTTGGACGAATTAATTAGTTTTTAGCCACTTTTTAACCTAGAAAAACACATACACGAATTCTAGGCTTTTGGAGGTTGATTTCCTATCATCCATTGTTCAAGTACATCAATATTTGTTCAAGGATTCGTCATTGCTTTCCGTATTCATCAAGATTATTGGTATAATATGTTTTCTCTTAATCTTATTTGTGCGATATTGGTTATCATGAGTAGCTAATTTC
>JAOEHQ010018127.1:0-14979 GCA_025447715.1 Asclepias incarnata
GTGCATCAGTTTTATCATGATCCAATGGTCAAGATCTTATCTTATTTGTTTTATTTTAATACTTGTTTTACAATAACAAACCCATAGATATATAAGTTATGTAATTGTATATATCATTGATCAATTAGATCAATTATATAATTATAAGGATAATAATTTTTATGTTATTGTTTGACTTTTTCTATTACTTAATTGAAAGGGTGCAATAGTTTTTTCAATAATGAAAATTTAAAAAATTAAACTAAAGAAATAAAAAAAATAATAATAGTTTAAGTCATTCACCAAAATTAGCACTAGCTAGAAAGGATTGTTTGATTGGAATCTATTATAAACCTTATAATCTCTTCATTATTTATACGTGAGTTTAAATCTTATTACCTACATGTACGTGTGTGGAAATATTTGTCTTGAATAACAACTTACATTTTCGATCGCTTTTAATAAGCCATCAGATCGACTCTTTTTGGTCCAGTTCCACCATCTAAAAGTCTAGGTGCATGATCTAGAAAGTAGCTAGCTTGAGTCGTTTATTAAACAAAAATTACAAGAAGCACCAGCTGATCAATTTAAGTCAACATATTTTTTATTTTACTTTCCTGTTAAGTAATTAGTCATAAACAAGTAAACAACTGATAATAATGTTAATTGTTGATCACTGATGTAAAGTTAAAAAGAGGGCCGAAGATGAATTTTGTATATGTATACTTGTGTAAGGAGTTAATTAGTTCCAAGAATTCCTGGAATATATAGCAAATATTCATAATTAAATAATACAAAAGTGACATGAAGCAAATTTTTTGATTATTATATTTTAGACTAAATTCATCGCTAACCCATTAAAATGTTTTGATTTTAGTGGGATGGACGACGAGAATATACAAATTAAGTAACTGCTCAATTGGATACAAAGTTACATAGAAGATGGATTCGACTGACTGGATCAAACCCTTCAAATACGGGGGGCTAAAAATATGATTTGTGATGAATTAAGATGCCTAATTGAGTCGTGTAAACGTAGATGGATCGATCAATGGAAGTTGACATTGGCTTGATACGTCAACCCTAAGTTCCAGTTAGCTGGGGCAACATTGTAAGCGTAATGGTTTGTTTGGTGGTGTATGAAGTTAGCCTAAATGAGAGGGCTTGACCCTTAAGAGTTGCAAAAGCTTGGTACGAAGCACCCCAGTTATGGCTCATGCTGATCCAAGCGGTCTTGGTTCCCTTCACCGACATCTGATGAAGGTCGCCAGCACCACCAACATTCATCACATACACCAATAGCCAGTAACCGTTTCCTTGGAAAGAAAATCTGATGCCACCTTTTCTGATGCCATTGCATGGTACCCTGAAATATAGGATACCGAAATAAAGACTAGGTTAGCCAAAATCGAACCAATTTTAGCTGTATATCATCAAAAGGTTACAACTACTAAGTTTGATGCATGCTTTCTATTAGATCGAGAAACATATATAAAATGCACCTGCGGTACATGACAGGCACAATTCCAGCCTTCCATTGAGCGATTTTCATGAACGCAGGCTTAGCCATGTCAAAATGAGTCCTGGGAGGGTTGCACCAACCGCCATTGTTTGAATCCTGAGACCAGTTTGGTGGGCAAAGATTTGTGGCAGTAATTGTGGTGTAGCCTGTGTAGCACCACGGAGACTGGACACAACGTATTTGGTAACATTGTCCACAAGCGTATCCATCACTAAAGATTGTCGAGCTCAATGCTGCTGTATCCGTCCCATATCCATTAGTGATCAAGTTTCCATAACCACAAGCACCTCCTGATCAACATTCAAGAATATTATTTTACACTCCAAATTAAAATCAAGTTAATACCACTAGCTGATCGATCAATTAATGATCGATCATATATTACTAATTAATTAATTATAAAACATGTACGTTATGTAACGTACCCATGGTTGCAGATGCAGACTCATCACCATAAAACGTGGCATGGGCAAGGGTCCATGGACTTGGAACATAGCCATGGTAGACGGCTTCAGTAGGATTTACGTACCAAGAGAAGATGAGTAGGGTGGTAATGCTAAAGAAGACACAATAGCTCCATGAATGATGAAATGAAGCCATTGTTTTTTATTCCCCGCCTCTTGATTGCGATTTCTTTTCAAGATATTGTAAAGATTGTATAGTGTCTTGCTTATTGACTTCAATCAATCAAGAGCCCTTTATATAGGAACTCTATGTGGATAGCTAATTAGAAGTTGGTAGTTTTTTTGTGACCTTCACGTATACGACATAATAATATGTTTATTGGCAAAACTTTATGTTAATTGACATGTTTAATTTAAAAAGGATTTATGTATACTTCTTTAATATTAGGAAGTACAACAATATATTTTAATTAATGTGCATGGATGCAATCCCATGAACTCCACAACGTGCTAGCAGGTTGTATACCGGTTTGTTAGGCTTAAATTTTCTGCCAAAACAAGATCATTATAATAAGGGGAGTGATATTAGTACCACTTCTTTTGATCGATGTACCACAACTACGCATTACTGGTTTGTACAGTTAACTGTAAAACTTGTACGTTATGGTACATTAATCAAAAATAGTGGTACAAATATATCTCCCTTATAATAATGCATGCACAAGCCGTTATAAGATTATAATTCATATCACCGCTAATTGTTAACCATTTGGTCATAAATCAAGTGGCTATCTGTCACTACTTATACGGGGGCCCACGCGGGAGCCTATCAAAAGTTTGGCGCTGGTTCAATTTTCGTCACAGACCGGATTATTGACCGACTCCATTGTGGGAGGACTCGTTCAAGTTATCTAACCGGTGCACCAATCCCTTGCAGGGTGGGGGTGTAAGTACAATACGGTATCATGAATTAAAGGGTTCCTTCTCCATACTTTTTTTTACTTCTAATTGTAAATTGAAAAATATTTGGGTTGATGGATGACAAAAAGAACATTAAAGATTATATCCCACGTCTTGTTGTCACCTGCCGACATTTCCGTAGTACGGAATCTTAGTCATATTTTTGGAGTTCATATGATGTACGTGTTTGGTTTGAGGATTTATTGGAAGGCCATATTCAAATGGCAACATCAGTTTGCTCAAGTATATCGGCCACTTCAGTAACACGTCAGCAAACTGTTCAGCAAACTGAATAAACATACTTAACTCATTTTACCTCCAACCCAACATATTAAAACTCAGTTTCTCCATGTCACATCATCATTCATATTAAATTAAAAAACAAATTTTATTAATTAAAAAAACATTATATTAAATTTAAAAAACAATGTTTTAAACAAAATGGAGGATACAAACAAAAACTGACCCCATAATTTGGTTTGCTTTCAATTTGTATACATACAAATTGAATGAGCAAATTGGGAAGCATGCTGGTCCTTTAATGGATACATACTGAAAGTTCAGTTTGCATACTGAAATGATATTTTCCATTGGAGATGGTCTAAAGTTTTAGAACATATTTGTTTTATGGGACAAAGGCACAACGCACAAAGCATTAATTAGTTGCAAGTAAGTCCAAATTTATTTTTGTATCATCTTTAATCCCTTATAAATTATATACCCCTCTCTTTTTTAACAACAAATAGTTAAAATGTTTAAATTGCCTTTTAACATTATTAACTAGTTTAAACAACTCTACTTGATATACTTATAGACTCCTATTAATTTATTAATTATATATTTTTTTATTTGTTTAGTGATCAAACTTTCTACAGTTACCTTATTTAATTATCAATATAATTTATTACTCGTATAACTTATATTTTTATAATTTTTCATTATGAAAAATAATTATTATTTTATTTTAATTAATTAGAACATTATCTTCTATACTTTGCGCGGATATTATGCTATAGTTTTCTTACACAAATGTTTGGTTTGAAATTAAAATCGTCACGGTACCTCACACGTTGGGTATTATTGACGCCGCATCGCGGGCATCCATCTAGTATTATATAAACTGGGCTTTAGTTCCTTGTGTCCATACGGGAAAACATAAATAAGGTCTAATAAAGTCATGTATTTGTGATCATTGTCTCATTTCATCAAAGAAAGTAATTACTAAAACTCAAAAGGAGAGATCACCAAACCTTTCACCGTCAAAGACATGTTTGAGATCCATAAAAACTCATTCACATATTTTTGGAAAGCAAAAACTCCTCAATCTAATTGTTTTAGCCTACTGCTGGGTAATGTAGAAGACAAGGAATGAGTGCATTGTTTCAAACATGACCCTCTCTCTCCGATTTGTTGTTAAAGAAATCAAATCCACTAGCTTTCTCTGGATAACAAACCGATCCCTAAATCTCGATTCTCGACATTAAATGGCCACAACATAATAGTTTCAACCTCTTGTTCTCATGTAATGTAACCTCTAATTTTTATATTTCCAGTATGTAATTCCTAGCTTCTTGCTAGTCTTTACATTAATAAAATCATTTGAATGTTAAAAAAAAAAACCTAAAAGATGAAAACTCAGCAAAGAAAACACGAACCTTAAATACCTTTCATGAAGACAGTTATTATTAATGTGGACATTAATTTCAAAAATTCTTACATTTTCTTGTTTATATATTCCATTTAAATCTTCAATTAAATCGTGAGTGTTTCTCTCCGAAGTGTTGATTTATAACATGTAAAAAGGTATTTAAAAAAAAAACCTTGGAGAAGATAAATAACTGAAACTAATATAACAACGGAAGTTACTTTAATTTTCAAGAATGAAATGGTGATATAAAATAACTTGATAACTCAACAAATAAAACGTACATATGAAGTGATGTCAAACAATTTAAGTGATTTTGTAAATTTCCTTTGTGGTGTATTGGCTTTATTAAAAGTATCTCTATAAAAATTAAATAAATATATGTGATAAATATCTTTATTTAGAAATCAAAAGATTTTAATCCAGTGTAAGATCTTTATTTTAAGCCAACTATTTAATGAGACTTTTTTTAAGCTTAAGGCTAGATAATGTAATATTTAAGTTTTTGTTTAAATAGTTATAAATCAATGTGATTTTTACTTCAAAACTAGATAGTACTCTTATTGGTCACTAGGAATTTTTTAAACTTTATTTTTATTATTATATTATTAAGATTAAAATAAAATAAAATATTGAACACCCAACAAGGACTGACGTAGCTAGGATGACAATGGATACCTGATTCGGTTGATGTCTTACCCAGTTCACTTTCGTGGATATGACTAACCTAATTTAAAATTGATATGGATATGGATGAATTTTTGACATCCATGTATTATCCATTTAGAGTCAAAAAATAAATTATTTACATACATATTCAAAGTAGAAAAATGTAAAGTGATGAATCATTAGGATGAAAATGAAGTTTTAAGTTACTTTTTCATATTTAAATCAAATAATTCTAGAATATTTATGTTACATAATCTTATTACAGTAAGTTCGGTTTATTTTTTCCACTAAAATATATAAATATTACCTTTTTTGTCATATAAATAATAAAAATTTCATAATACAACAATAAACATAAAGTTTTATAGCTAACAAACGTTGGTTATAATGTCTATTGTTTATCTTATTAAAAGGTTCTTTTTTTAATATCCAACGGATATTCATTTATCCACTTCATCCGGTGGATATTAATATGAAAAAAAAAAATTGAACTTAAATAGATATGACTTCATCCGATCCAGGGGCGAAGCCACACATGGCTTTGGATGGGCCAAGGCCCGCCCTGACCTTCTTACTAACCCTGTTATTTATATGTATATTTCTCATAAAAATTAGCCCATAAGGTAATTGGTCCATCCAAATAAAAAAATTGTAGCTTTTATTACTCGATTTTTAGATTTGGCCCGTCCAAAGTATATCTTCTGGCTTCGCCATTGATCCGATCCATATCCAATCCATTGATACCATGTAGCCTTCGGAAAACAGTATCCAAAAGTTAGAAACGGTTACATATTAGATGTGTCACAAATTAGTGTGGTCGCTCATCAACATATATGGCCATTCACAGCTTTGTCACTTAAGACATAGTCTCTAATCAATTTTTGATATGAGTCAGCACCATGAATTCGTCAATTTCCATAATCACTTAAAAATCTTTTTATTGAGGTTTCAAGAGTCAAGACACTACTTCCAACATTGCAAAAGGTGTTTCTCCCAGACCCACAAACGGCTTTGCCCCAAAGTACCTCTTGACCTCTTCATATATATCCCAACTCATATCAAGTACAAATTAATCTCTCCATTGCACTAAAATAACATAAAGAAACTGTAATATAAACACACAAAACTAAAGTTTTTTAAAACTTAAATATAATGGCTTCTATAAAACCCCTGAAACGGATCTAATTTTGGAAACAGAGGTCAAGGATTCGATCTTTCACTCCTTATAAAATGACCGGAGGTCCTTCTCGAAGCAGCATCTCCACCTTCGGGTAAGGATAAGGCTGTCTGCATATCACCTTTTCCATACCTCATGAAAGACGGATTAGATACGGTTGAATCTACCTCATTCCTATGTCTTTCTCTCACAAACACATCCTCCTCCTGATGATCTCTCCATGTATTAGTTTTTCATTAAACTAAAACGTTATAGTTTTGTTTCCCCTAAATTTCTTTCAAACCTAAATCCAATACTACATTCATTGATCTCACTTGCAAACCAAACACCACCTAAGTGCGCTCGCACCATATGTGTAATAACTTATATTGTAAATTTCACTTTCAATAGAGGTTTGCCGTCGTGGTAATTTATAAATCCGGGTTCAGTAACTCATATAACTTTAGGTTTGGATTGAACAACATCATAATCCTGGTTACAAATTACATGGTTCTTTAAGCTAAAACAGATGTTGTATAATGTACGTGGGAGGGATGGTATTGATTAAAATATGTCAAAATATACATATGAACATACACATAATCATGGTCTCATGTTATACACATGAACATACATCGACTATGATTGAATGTGAACGCACGCTTATGCATCACTGCCTAAACAAACACCTTCATCCCCTATTAAAGTTGAAAATAACTAGGTACATTACCACCTCCAATCATGGTCCATAATTGACGATGAATCCTCCTGCATTTGTTATGGTCGGGTTATATTTGATTTAAATAAAAAAGGTTGGACTTTAGAAGAAAAGCGTCAACACTAAAATGAACCTACAGTTGATAGTATGTTGCGGATATAGAGTACGTACCCTTGCTTAAGCGTTACTTCCTTCAGGCAATGTTATCAATCGAGTATCTTGATCAAACACTAGTGTGGTTTGACAGCTGAAATTAGAGGATCAATTCCACCATTATGTTTCATAGATTGATATATGTGTCGTTTACATGAAGGGCGCGCTTTGCATAAATCCAAAAATAAGTGACCCACCAAGATGGTGTTGTGGTTTACCCAAAGAAAAAAACAGTAGATTTCTATATGGCAATAGAGGTCGCGATGTAAGGTTCCTTTCGTTTATACCATTTCCTTTCACTATTTGTTTTGTAGTTTGCGTCCTTAATTCTCATTATACAAATGGAACACATGATCATCGATGTATCTCGCATCATAAAGTAGATGTATCACTTTCATACCATTTAACTATGAATCACTTTCAAACCATTTAACTATGAATGGTCGATTTAGTTATGTTTTATCTCTCATGGGTAAAATGGGTGACACGTTACTTCAACTATTTGAGTTTCTGGTATCAAAATTATTAGATTCCAAGTTTACCCTTTTGAACTCAATTATTCATGTCAGTTTCCATCCCTCTCTTATGATTTCAATCAACTTTGTCATTCTTACATCCCAAAGCACCTTCCCAAGCCACTTTAGTATACAAATAGTTTACGACTACAATTCGATATCCATGCAAACGTTTATAATCGTGTCGCATTCGTTATAAATTGGAGTGATACTACTACCTAGCCTATCTGAATGTTATAATGGTGGTCAGACATGTTGTATAATTAAACTTCACAATATATTGTATATATGTCGCAAGGTATCGTAAATTTTACAAGATCACATCAAGACAAATGTTTTCTCCTGGACCCGAGAGAGGCACCTAAATAAACAGGAAGAAGAAAGGGTTTCGATGGTGGTGGATTCAGGCGATGGGAGGCTGTGACCTAAAAGATATCATCGATTAAGAGAAGGCAGTGGGTTTTGGTTCAAAAAGTGACTGATGTCTGCAGAAGGGCATTTTGGGAAGTTTCTTGTCGGGAATACTAGAAACTAAAATAGTTGAAGTAAACATCTCCTTTTTGAATTAACCCCACAAAAAATGATCTGTTTTGACCCAAAACCATTTGACCTATTACCCAACCTATCTTCAAGGTCTATATAACCACATCTACCACAATGGGTACCCAGATAAAGGCTAAAAGTCATGGAACTTACTTTGTGCATTTCACATTGTTGGTGGTACCCCCACTGGAAATCGACAATATGGTACCAAAAAATGAGGTATTCTCTGTACCGCAGTTTGGGCAAAGGCCCTGAACAAATCAAATCCAGATGTTAAATTTATGCAAAAATTACTGATAATTTGTAAGACATAAAATCTGATAACAAAAATGCTACCTTCAATATCAAAAAGTCTTTCACAATGGCGTTTGTAATTGTAAATGATAACCATAATATGAAGGGCAGAGCGGCAAACCAGGTGAAGATGAAACTAAATGGCTCTGGAAGCTGGAAAAAAAGAGCTTGTTAGAAGAATTACCAATAAATTCTTCAATATGAAAATTTGAAAAGGGAACAGTTATACCTGTATCCATCAAGAATTTTCAGTCTCAAAATAGTGTTTGTGTGTGTGTGTGTGTGTGTGTGAGAGAGAGAGAGAGAGAGAGAGAGAGAGCTTTATATCACAAGACAAAAATATAACATATACCTCCAAAAGGTATGTAATTTCAAATCCAGTAATGTCATCTAGGAAGAAGAACCTGTCATACACAAACATATATAAAACAATTAGAATGTGAAGTTAACATAATTCTAGCAGCTGAAAAATTCATTTATAAACGGCAATATGATATTAGTTTAGAGAGCTAGATGCAGCAATTATAGACGGCAATATGATGTTAGCGTAGAGTGCTAAATGCAGCAATAATAAACCAAAATACAAAAAATTAAGAAACCTCTCACTTACAATCCTAATGCAACAACGGCAGCCGGGACATTTATGAGGAACATTTTAAGATAGTCAACAGTCAGATCACTGTAAACCTACAACCAAGAATGTTCAGTAGTGGATAATGTTAGCATAATGCAAACAACGACGAACATAATGAAGAACCATTTTTTAAAACAAAATTTATTTTAATACTCAGATGCATAAAATTACTAGATTAGTAACAATGATATGAATAGAAGCTAGGTTAACATCGCAAATATAAGATGTTTAGTTTGTGATTGATGATCAGCCATTGATATCAATATGACAATAAATATTGTACTCGTATAACCTATGAAATGCATAATCATGATTTTAACACATGCTATTTATGGGCACAACTTATAATACTTTTTGCTAGACTGTGGAGCTACACAACATCTATATTATCATAGTCTATGAAAAAGTAAACGAAAGGGCCTCAAAGTCATGTATACCTTTCTACTACGAAGACTGCATCTTGGACCCTCAGCTACTATGTCGCTTCCATCTTTCTGAAAGAAAGTTACTGAAGAAATGAAATCCAATGCGTATGACAATTGATAACCAAATATAAAGAAAGAGCAAAACTAACGACATTATTGTACGAAAGGAACTCCTATGGATACCTTTAATTGCATCTTCAATTTGTCATACTCTTTATCACTCATTATCGGGTTACCAGATACATAAGCTATTGAAGCCTCTAAAAACTTCTGTTCGTCAGTGCCTGCAAGGTAGATAACTCAAACCATCATTTACATAGAACATTTAATTGAAATTAGATGACATGATAGTTGAAGAGTTTGCTAAGTTAAATGAGAAACAATTACAAGCTATACATACTTAACATAACAACACTGCTTCCTTCCCACATCAGTTCTTCCTTGAGGTTATCAAATTCCTCATTTGACATGATAGCTTTTCCTTCATAATAGAAAGCCTGCACAAGAAACAGAAGAGAAGAATCAGTAATGAACATCAATAATGGTTAATGAAGATAGAGGAACTCATTTCATGTAAAATAGTGAAGCAAAAGTGTGGGAAAAAAATGAATTATATTCGGCGAGGTCAAAGCAAGAAAGTAGATCATGTTAAGGAAAAACTAAAACGAAAAGATGGAAAGTAAAAACAGAAGGATGGTTTACCTGTAGAGCTTGAAGAAATTCTTGCTCCATTTCTCCTATTGTCTTCTTTTGTTTTGGATCTAGGCTGCAATAAGGCATTATGTTGCTATCAACAACTTCATCGTCTTTCACAGGACCTGAAAGAAACACAAAACTCTAAAAATGAATTATGTTGAATTGACATGATTGTGAAAAAGCATCATACCCGGAGTTTCCATGTCTATTTTCCTGAACTGAACACATACTCACACACACACACAAAGAGTAGGCTCTGATTTTGGAGCAGTAAGTGTATCGCTAATAACATTTTCCTCAAGCCACAACACAAGTATTAAAAAGTAAACATCTCTTCACGGTGACTGCATGTATTGAATTTTAATCATGATCAAAAACTACTTTATAAGGAAAACTAAATACAGATACGCATCCCTAGCAAGACTTGAACCCATAACTTTCAGGTTGGCGGGTTTAAGTGGAGTACTAGGTACTAATAAGCCATAAGAGTTTTGGTAGGGGGTGTACACAGATTCAAAACAACAAAACCTGCAGGGTTTCGTAAAACTGGGCACCGACACATAGAAGCACATAACTTTCAGGTTGGTGGGTTTAAGTGGAGTACCAGGTACTAACAAGCCATAAGAGTTTCGTGGGAGGTGTGCACAGATTCAAAACCTGCAGGTTTGGTGAAACTGGGCACCGACACATAGAAGCACAGTCTGCCATAATTAGGAGCCAACTTGGTGGGTTTAAGATTGATTAATACAACGAAATAGAGGCACGTTTACGGGTCTTCAATGTTTTCATTATTAATATTAGAAATAACGTAAGAAAGTCTAAATAAAAGTAACAAATATAGATGATAAGTGGGAAAAACACATATTCAATAGTTCGATTCTTCAAGCAAATAGTATGTTCCATTACCAAATTCATCAACAAGTACTTAAAGCATTCCATAACTGTTTCTCTAGTTTCGTTAACTAGACATTAGTGGTGGAAATTTCAACCCATTTACCTATACATAGTTTGACTTGTGTTGTGTTTTATCTTTAATGGTCAAATTGATTAATCTAAAAGATATACTCCCAAGGGTATCCAAATGCGTAAAATCTTCTAACTTCTTTTTCCCCAAATGAAGTTAGATTATCACGGTAAAAAGAAAGTTTTTGTAATCACAAGTAACTCATTAATTAGTTATAAAACTTAAAGAATGGATTAAAAAAGTGTTTGTAGTTCAACCCGCCCGGGAGAACCATTTCCGCTTGCACTAAAAACTACCCATTTTGCCCAAGAAAAGTGACCCACCCCACCCATTTTGCACTAAAACCTACCCATTACTGGGATATGATTAAAAGTTACATGCCTCAGAAAAACAAAGTTGAAAACTTTTTTATTTCATGAGCCCTTCATCAAAGTATTAACTTCATATTCCAAATCCAAAAGCAGCCAATCACTACCTTAGAGTTTCATATAGGAATGGTGATTGCTGATATGACATGAAACATAACACGAAACCATTTAAAAGTAACTATTTAGCCAATCATATAGGATGCCTTGTTAAAACCAACACGAAAACAAACGTGCTAGGATTGTGTTAATCTGACCCGCCAACCAACTTTTTCCAGGGCAGGTTCAGGTTAGACATTTGGATAAATAGGTCGACCCTCCAACCTGCCTGACCTAATGGTTAAACAAGCAAGCAGGTAGTGTCCGGGTTAACAAACTTCAGGTAAGGGCTGAACTCAAAACCTGGTTTTCTAATGAGGTTCAGGTTAGGTAATATCCACCCATCAACCAAAACCCGAACCAATTGCCACCCCTTAATTATTTATTGTATACTTTCAAAATATTTTACAACTTCTTATTCCAACTCTCACACTCCAATACTTATCGTATGCCTTACGATATACTCTTAAGTCGTAAACAGGTCAACCCAACTAACCCGTTTAATAGGTATCTCCGGATTATGATTCAACATTCTAACACAATCATCCTACTTACTTTATATGCTTTTATGCTTAAGTACTTGTTATAAGCATGTATGCTTTCTCTTTCTTGTTGACATACACTATCTGTATTCTTTAATCCACACACACTCGCACGCAAGCACGCACGCACATACACACACAAATACTTGCACACCACTCGTATTTCTGCCACACACTTTTGCCAGACACGGTCTCGTTATATCCCGCCTTTGATGGGATTGGCCGATTGGGTACTTTTGTTGTTGTTGATTCTAATCTAACACAATTCCCTAAATAGGTTCAACTAAATGATATACTTAAAAAACATCCGAACCCGCGAACCCGAACTACTAGTCCTAGTATTAAATTCTAACATACAGATATGCAATATATATATATACATATACATATATATATAATTGAAGTCCAGAACCAAAAGCTAACCAGGTTGATCAGTAGTAGCCTTTGGAGAGATTATAATAAATCTCCGGCGACTCGCAAACTGTTTTCCGATGGACTGAACGTTGGAAGTCAAAAACCGATAAGAACCCGAAAAAGATAACCCAGCAACAGCAGCAACAGAAGGTCTTCGAATGGGGGCAGTAAAGAACCGTGAAGATGTTACTGTGAAACTTAACTTGGATGCCATTTTCGCCGGCGACAACGGTGGTGGTGGTGGTGGAATTTTGAGAGTAAGATATTGAAAATTGATGAATACATATTTTTATGTTTGGAAAAATAAGTGAGAAAGGAATGGTGACAAATTGAGAAAGATAAGGTGAGAATTGAATGTGTGGAGGGAAATTTCTTTCGTAGATTTTTTCTGTTTTTTTTTTAGATTTTGGAAATACCATGTCAGCAGATTAGGTGGCAGCCTGGAATATATGAAATGGCTAAAAGTTTACCGCCACAATGCAGCGGGGAGATGGTGGCAGCGAGGCGACTGATGGTGGTAATGGTAACGGTGGCAGCGAGATAAAAGTATTGTAGGTATTTTAAGGTATAAATTATTGTAATCATTTTATGTGATATTATTGAAAGGATAATGTGAGTATTTAGAAAATTGGGTGATAAAATAAAAATAGATGAGAGAGGTAAAATAGATACATCAAGTTCTTTTTTGAGAACATTTGGAGGGAAAATAACATAAATTTGGAAATGTTAAAATTTTTGAAATTTAAGACACTACTCATTTCATGTATAAAGTAGTATAGATATGGAATGTGCCATGTAATGGTCGTGTGTACATGTGTATCATTTTGTTATATTAACTACTAGCTAATCAACACTGGCTTAACCTGGACATTTTAATAAAAGTTTTGCTAATAATGTAATATTGAAAAAATAATTACACGTGTGTTTTGTTGTTATATGAAATAAAACACTATTGACCCAATCAAATATCAAAGAGTCTTGTGAAAGCCAAAACAAATGGTGGCGTGTTACTGGTGTTTGATGACTTTGATCAATCAAACTAACCAAGGATTGGGCGAATTTATATCTACAACGTCTTTCCTTATTCAACTTTTAAACCAAAATCGTAGTCAGTTAACAAAACATCACGTTGTCATAAACCACCCAACATTACTAAAAAATAGACAGTGATTATAACATATGACAGTTACACCAAAAAACAAATATATCTACACTATCTTTCTTAGTTCATTTTAGCTAGCCTGGGGAATGGTGAGTTTCAACGCCTTTTCAATCTCACTTATCAGCTCTAACACACAAATATCACCCACAACCAAATGATTGTCATTACTAAATTTCTTCTAACTTTTACCATACAGTCTACCATGTATCTTTGTACACCTTCAATGAATTGGACCCCAATTTCCCTTCCCCTTTGGCATATGAAGAACATTGTAACACCCCGACTCGGCGGAATCATGGGATGTCACGAAAAGTGTAACGCCTCGAAAATTAAAGGTATTAAAAATAATCTACTTTTGTAGTTTTATCATTTAAATAAGTTCCTAATATTTATTTTTAAGTTATGGGACTAAAATAGTTGGAACTTTAATGGATAGCGGGTATAATACCCTTGTGTTTTATTTTGGAGCCGTGGCATCCAAATAGAAGGCCAGCTCCCTTCATTTGATTAAAACTCAAAATAAGAGCCTTCATCCTCATCTATTTCATTTCTCAAAGCTTCACCTTACCTTCCTTCTAAGTAATCATCTTTATCATCTCTAAATCATAATAATAATAGTTTCAAGTGGGAAATTATTAGTGTATGTGTGTGTGTATCGATATATATAAGAGAAAGAAGAAAGTGTTTTAGTGATTCCTATCATTCCATCATAGTTTAATTTCAAGGTAAAATTCTATTCTTTTTGTTAATTGATTTCTAGGGTTCTTGGTAATACAAATTGGGGATTTTGGGGATTTGATAATAAAATGTTATGAGCCCTAGTATTTTTGGTCCATGAGTGACCATATGATGTTGTTACTAGTTATTGATAACTAGTACATATAGAAATGATGATTTGATTATAGAACTTAGATTACTAGTAATGAAATACTAGTAATATGATTTTGAGCCATATGAGCAAATTGAGAAATAATAATTTTGTTAATTGTGGTATGGCCACATAAGATACATGATATTAGTATGATGTGAATAAAAAGGGAAATTAGTGAATTATGGCTAGATAGCCTTGTTTTGATGATGATGGCCTAAAATATGTATATTTGATTATTGCTAGGTGAAA
>JAOEHQ010018138.1:0-14979 GCA_025447715.1 Asclepias incarnata
ATTGAACGATCGAGAAACACATTGGGCCTATTAGGCCCAATGAGATAACAAGCGAGCTTTAAGGCCCAATAGGCCCAATCGAGTGAATGACGAACACACACGACCCATTTGGCCCACTTTATACAAGCGTTGAACATATTTGGCCCAACAGGCTCAATGATTAGGCTCAATGTTAGGCCTTACTACTATCCCCGATACCCCTCAGTAATTCCAATCAGATTTTGTGAATCTGATCCTATCAACTACAATAAAGATTCACAAGATAATGTTTCCATTCACACTATTAGATTTAAATTTGTTATGTATAATATCCTTACTAAAATATTAGATCAATATTAATTGATTTAACATATATAATTCAATAATCTATACTACTTTATGAAGCATTTACATTGTGTCTTAAATTTTGAATTTTTTAAACATTACTATTTTTAACTTATTATAGATTTACATAACAATTTTTATTTATATATATTTTTAACAATAACAACAAATACAACTTTTATATACATGCCCTAAAAAATTCAAAGTCGGTGGTCAGCGAAGCCGATTGCCGGACACCATCACCTTTTAAGTTCAACTATCAACCACCGCGCATTGCGCGGGTATTATTTCTAGTAAATATTAATTGATTTAACAAATATAATTAAATAATAAATAACTTGTTTTTAATGCTTTCTGTTTTATTGTATAAAATTAATCAGATTTTTTGATAAGCCTCCATGTCATACTAGCCCTGATTTTAAATTAAAATGTTCAATTTTTATAACACCGTGATTTTCAAATATTTAAAATGTATAACGTATTAAGATTAAAATTTGGAAAAAGGATTAAAAGGTTGTTTATTGGTCGGACCAGTCGGATCGGTCGGACCGGATTAAAAACCGGATCTTTATAAAAAAGTATATATATAATAATAATATGTGATAGGTGAATATAAGGTTATTCTATACCTAAGCTTAGGTATGAAACCCCTCACATTTTTGTTTTTTAATGATTAAAATACATGAGACACAGATCATTTATTTATTTTACAAAAAATATTAAAATATTAGTATGTGAGAGGTTCTATACCTAAACTTAGGTATGTGACAGTTTTATATTCACTTTTGCCTAATAATATATAAGTGAATATAAGGTTGTCTCATACCTAAGTTTAGGTATGGAACCTCTCACATAACAATTTTTTAATATTTGTTGTATAATAAATAAATGACCTGAGCCTCATGAATTTTACGGATTAAAAAAATAAATAATGTGAGGGTTCCATACCTAAGCTTAGGTATGAAACACCATTATATTCACCTCCCCTATATCTATACTACTTAATAAAAATTATCCACCCCTGTTGAAATTACATGATGCAAAAGGTCAAAAATGTGGTATATTTTTATAAAGCTAACAAGGGAGATTTTCCCTTTTACCGGAAAGGTCAAAAATGTCCTTTCTCTAACAAATCTTTTTTCCCAGCTTATGTTTTTGCTAAAATTCTATCTGCCTTTTTATTCATAAACAACTTAACTCCAAATATTTAGCAAACTAAAATTCCTGGATCCTAGCAGAGCATACCATCAACCTTATATATAAATGCAATTCGTAATAATCATGTATCCAAAGTATAAATCTTTATCCATTCAGTTTGATTTCGAAGAGATGTAATTCGTCATTCATAAAAACATGTATCCAAAGTATAAAATTTTATCCAGTTACTGATAAAAAATGGTAGTAGGGTCACAGACTCACGTGACTGAGTCCGGCAATTTTCAACCATTTACTAGGTCTATAAAAACAGTAATAATCTTATATCTCTGGCTGATGTGGGACAAGAGCAATATACAAGTTGTAGCAACACAAAAATTTCCTCCAAAATAAATCAAAACCGGCGGCAACACTAAATTTTTTTCATCCAAAAAAATTGAAAACACTATCATTTCCCTTCATGTATTTGCTCTCAAAAAATTTAAACCTCCATATATTTACTCCCAAAAAATTGAAAATCTTTCATCCTCCCTCTCATCCCTTTTATGTATTACGGATACCACCAAAACCCACCGGAAAACGGTGCCCCACTCCCTTCGTTCTCTCGCCGTAGCAGAAACATCCCACCGCTGTCGGGAAAAACCTACCGGCGCCTGTTCCATCTTCCTTTTTACCCCGATCTGCTTCGTCATTGGCCACCTCGCTGCCGAAAAAGATAACCCACCCTTTTTAAGCTACAAACCGCCGGCCACCCCCTTTCCCTCTTTCCTTGTAAGTTTTTGATTTTTTATCAACGTAATTGATTTTGTTAAATTTTCTTTTAACATAATTGATTGTTTTTTAAATTTTATATAACATAATTTTTTTTTTTTTATCTATTATTTTTTTTTATAGTTTTTTACAGAAATTTTTTATGATGTATATATGTATGTTTATTTAACATAATCTATTTATATATTATTAGCTTTGCACACACTTTTTTATTTACACATTATAGTTTATTTTATTGTATTTACAGAATATTTTTTTTGCAGAATATTTTTTTTTGCAGAATATTATTTTATGATGTGGTTGAGTTGTGGGTGATAATGGAATCAGAATATTATTTTTTTTGCAGAATATTATTTTTTTTGCATAATATTATTTTATGATGTGCTTTAATATAAGAAAAAGAAGGAAAAATAAACGCACAAACCTACCTAGAGAGTGCATTACAACCAAAGCTCCTTTTGTGTGAACTTCTATGTTTGTCCTATGGGGTGGAATTTCAGGAAGTACATCATAATTCAGGCCCTAACTCACCATTGTTTATGTAAGGCGTAACAAAGGTGTTAATTAGCTTAGCCTAAATGCAGGATTCATATTTTTAGAGCAAGTAAAGTAGCAGTATAAGGAAAAAGATGATGCGGTGAGGTCTCCATTGCTCAATTTTGGAGTATTGTCTCCAATTAGACTATTGTGCCTCTTTGTTTGTGTTCTGTTTTTATTTTCTTCAAGTAAATAGGCAAAATTCAAATTGGTATCATAGCCTAGTTTCTAGACCAATGGCAGCTATAAAGGTAGGTGGCCACGAGAACAAGCTGGGAAATTGTGTTGCATCAATAGAGAAGACGATGCATAAATTAAAAGACTATGGAATATTTGTTGCGATCCGGGAAACCATTTCAAGCAGTGAACTGCAAACATGATGTAGTCATCAGTGCTGCCGATAGAATCATCATGAAAACTGGACCATCATGGATCAAAGGATTTTAAGGGTTGGAAAAGGGAACCTGGTAGATGTTGAGCATCTGGGTGTGGCCAATTACATTGATAGCAAGGACGAGAGTGATCAAATGGCGGTGGGGTCCATTATTGGGAGTATGGAAGGTATTTTTACCACCTTTTTCCCATTTATTTAGCTGCTAGTTGTTATTTGTTTATAAGTCGATTATAAGTTCGATTGTTTTTCCTTCTTGAAGCTAACATTGGATCCCCAGGGCTTGTACATATGTCAGGAAACTTTTGTGGCTTAGTCTTTTATTATGAGCTTGACTGTTTGAGCTTCATCATGGTTGCCTTTAAGGCCTTTCTCTACAATCCAAGTAATTGAAATATGGCTTAGCTGGTGGAACTGGATTCTTGCTTGTGAGTGCACGCTAACATACACTATCTTATGCTTGTGGAATTTATCTTCAGGACCCCTTACCACCAGGCCACTTTGGAGATGGTAATA
This sequence comes from Asclepias incarnata, assembly GCA_025447715.1. NCBI lineage: Eukaryota > Viridiplantae > Streptophyta > Magnoliopsida > Gentianales > Apocynaceae > Asclepias > Asclepias incarnata. The sequence continues at coordinate 3,695 of JAOEHQ010018138.1, forward strand.
TATAAGTTGGTCACCCGATTTAGTGTTTATGGTCAATAACCAGAATGCCCGTATCGAAGTGACATGGACCTCAATGTTCGTTCACTCTTATCTTAGGGTCGACTTGAGCTAAAATTTGTGACCAACAGGTTGGCTGACATGGCTCATTGAGTACCTAGTTTTGGCCCGTGAAGTGTTAGAGAGGAATGCTACCTCTAATATTGGGTGATGACTTGCACATTGAGTACGATTTTTAATAATTTTCTTAACCTGTTAAGGTTTCTTGAAAAAGCTTGGTGATTGCTTGTTTAAAAACAATGGACTTATATAATTATAGTCTTAAACAAAGTGCTCAACAGAATGCTTTAATCAAATAGAGGGCAGTAGGGCACCATGCTTGGTTCTTGATTAAAATATAAGATCTTGGGACTCGAGCCTCAAACATTATATTATATTGCTAGCAACAATTTATAGAGCTAGTGTACTATCGGAGTAGTCACATAAATGGGGGCAAAAATAGTTTCTTTTATTTAGGGTTTTAACTTTTTGATGGCATGGTAAAGGTGGTGATAGAGATGTAGCTGAGCTACTGAGGGTTTTAACTTTTAGGGCAAAAAAAGTTTATGCAAGAGGTAGGTGTAGCTGAGTCGATGGTGGTCTCCCCTTTTGATACTTCATAGCACAGACATATCTTCTACCTCTCATTTCCATCTTTCCCCTTTCATTTCCATTCCAAAATTGACTTCAAATCTTACTTCGCGGACTACGAATGCTACTTCACGACCTTGAACTACGGGTCCGTTTCAAATTTTAATGAATAGTTGTGTGGTCTGTTGCTTTGTTTCAAGGCCTAACTTATTTTGGGGCACCATCTGTGTTCCAACAACATAGATAATGGTAATGGTGGTTGCCCGGTTGTTATTGAAAACCAGCACTCTTATTTTTGTCTGTGTCCAGTTTATGCATTCTGATGACATGGCTTTGTATCTGTATGTCAGTTTATTTTATATACACATTTCTTTGGTTTGAGAGCGATATGTGTGGGTGGTCAAAAATAATTATCATTGGGTACTCAGTGGCGCTATTTTGGGAAAACTATCTTGAAGGTATTTATGTGTTGGTCGACTTTTTCCACACATATTATAATACTGTTTCGGGGCAGTTTCCGCCCAGTTGTTGATTTTAAATCCGTGTCATTTGACTTGGACCAATAGCAGGCTGGGTTTTTTAAATGATCTTAGCTAACCAAGAGTCGATCTTTCAGTAAGTCTGCTTTTTTGTCTTTGTTGCAGTCTATATCTTGTCAGCCCTAGACATGATTGTATAAGTGTGGTGGCTGCTATGTTATATGACTTTTAAAATTTGTTCTTGATCTAAACCCTTAAACTGTTTCCTTTATCTTCTTTCTGCACACCATCCCTTACTCAATGGTACCTTGGTTGCGTGCACAACCTAACCAAACGTTTGATTATCGTTTATAAAGTTTGGTAAGTACCAAGTAGCCATGTTTATGATTCATGTAGTTAATCATCTCCTCTTTTAACTACAGTTTTTATTATTTGGATAGAAGTGCTAAAGTGCAAAATGCAAGATGTTCAAGTGTAGAAGGGTCCTTAGCAGTTCAGTATGCTAGAGCAAAACATATGGTATAGCCCTCAATTCCAATATGTTTTTCCTTCTTAAATTGTTTTACTTACATTATGTAGTTAATCGGTTATCCTTACATGCATAAAATCATTTGGCTACTTGGTTGAATCAAAACCAAAAAAAAAACCGATCATAATATGGTGTAGACCTTACTTAAGTAGATGATTGCAAATTCACGAGAAGTTCCCTTTGATAAACTCCCGGTAACTTTTTATTTTAATCTCCCATACACAGGGAAGGATTCAGAAAATTTATCTAAAGGGGGCAAATTTAGAAACTATAATTTTACGCTTTGTATATAATCACTATATTTAGGTTTTTTTTTTTGTAGGGGCAAAATTCCAAATATATCCTTAAAATTAATTTTTTTTTACATTGTACCACAATTGAGGGGGCAGCTGCCTACACTGCCCCCAAGCTAGCTTCGCCTCTGCTCATACCTCTCAAAGTAGGCTTTTCATGCAGGTTGGATGACAAGTCCAAATGTGCTTGGGTCAAAAATGGTTTGTTTTTGTAATACGGGTTAGTCCTATTAATATTGTGTCAAAGTCAATCATTCAAGATAATAGCATTATCTATATTATTACTATCGTATTAATTTAATGAATGATATAAGAGGTTTCATATGTTCAATCCATTTAACCCCTTTTCTTTTTATGTTGTTTTTATCAACTTAATTTACCCATCTGACTCGATAGAGATGAGACATAACGTTAACCAAGCCAATTGTAAGTAAATGGGCTACTATTGCCACCTTCACTTATTAGCATTGACATAATTAGCTTGCTAATGTTTTTGAACTACAATAGTTTTCAATGCACTGATTCGGGTGTCTAGGACATTTGTTCATGGAATAAAAGATGATTTTTATGTCTAAATGCTCACTTTGAACCAAGTATAAAAATGTATAATCATGGAGGACGGATTTGCCTACTAGGTTGCTCGGTGGGATTTCCCGTTTACTTTGAAAAGGGGGTTTATATTTTAAATATACATTTTGGGCAAAATTGATCCGTTCCTTTTTCAGGTATTTTATTTATTTTAATTCTGCTAGGTTGAGATAAAACATAACCCGAGTTCACCATTTATAGGTAGAAGCATGACTCTTTTTTGCTAATGGGGTTTGGTTTATCTCAACCCAAGCTCACTATTTATAATTATATTTTAATTCTGCTAGCTTGCTAATGTTTTGTTTTTGATTTACATTAGAAATAATCAAATCACATATATTGATTAAACCTAGTCTTAAAGTTGAATTGGGTTTCTTCAAAGATTATATTGCGTGTTTTATCTTTTTATATTCTTGAAGCTCTTTCAAATTATCTTTTTATTTTGTGTTTGATCAAAATCAAAGGACATGTGCATAAACTGGAGGAAGAAGTTTTATTTCATCTTTTACAGTAAATTAAACGTTGATACAGTGGGTTAAATAGGTAGGCTATTTGGTGTTGGTTGAGGAGTCTGTAGAGGGGACTATTGCAAGTAGGATATATGGTGTGGGCTAACAGATTTGGGGTTCGTAGAGGGGACTGGTGGCATGGTTACAGCTGCTGGATTTGTGATGGGTGACAAGGTCTATGCGATTGCTTTGGTCTCCTGATTGTGTTGGTAGCTAATGATACTTGTTGGTTATTGATGTCGCTATGAGTCTAAGTTAGTTTTAAATTTTGTAAATATTTGTAAATATACTACATTGAAATTTGAAATATGAAATAGTTGAATATAATGAATTTTGTTGATTCAATTTGTTCATGAGGATTCAACAACTTTCAAGATCTATACTGAAGTATGACCGTTTCAATCCATCCCACCCATCTTGACACCTATATCACTTGGCTCTTTTCATAAACTTTAGAGCATCAGATCTCTTTCCTTTTTTCTATTCATGAATTCCGGTAATGGTGATAGCTTACAATCATCTAGCGGCGACGATGGCGGAGTCGCCACTACCATTAGTCCGGTCTCCAGCCATCCTCCCCAAAGAAAACACAGACACAATGTATCACCACCATTTTGAAATTTTCCGGCGAAAAATATGAACTTAAACCGCCCCTATCGTGGTGGTGTTTTACTTCCATTTGTTCATGCTTCATCTTCTTCTATGGTGAGTTTATATATATAAATCTATATATACAGAGAACACATAATATATACATACACAATATACAAAAATTAATAAAATACAGAAAAAAACAAAAAAAGAAAGAAAGAGAAACTGATGCCGCACATCGCCTCATGCTCTAACTCATTGTAGAACATTAGAACTCGACACGAAATCCATTTGGTCTAGAGTAAAACTCGATTTACTTAAAGTCATTATGACACTAAAATCATCAAACAATTAATATCCCATGATTGAAATGTTGCTAAATGCCGGCAACCGAATGAGAACAAATACATTATTGGGGGATGGGAAATTATTGAACCTCAAAATTATACTCGACTAGATCTTAGATTGCAGCCGAAACTATACATGGTTTACAACAAGAAAAAAACTCTATTTTGGAATCATTCTAAAATCTAATACTTTCTTACATCTCAAACTTCGGTTATTTGACTTGTTATATTTCTCGTTTGCACATCGACTGTATGGTCACCACGACACAGCTTTCCATTGCACTTGCCTTTAATCTTGGATGTAATCTTAGCAAACACTTCCTCCCTTTGGGGGCGGTTTGCATATACTATCCAAAGTGCAAGACTAAGCATTACTCCTACAGAGACTAGGGCTAAACCAGCATTCACTAACCGCAGGTGGTGGTGTAACGGTGGACAATGGTCAGAGGTAATGGCTGTGAATGTTTCCCGGACAAAATTGCAGTCCTGGAAACTGAGTAATGGCGGAGTGTAATGGTAAAGGGCGTAGCTTATGTTCACTGCCCCGACTAGTTGCTGGTACATTTCGGGTGTCAATCTTCCAGTGGTGGTGCATAATCCAGCTTCTGAGACTGTACATGTGTAGTTCTGCCATACCTACATACCGAAAGCCATAATGGGTAAGTTTTGCAAATGGTACAAGCAGTGGTGGCAGCATGGGTGGGTAGGTGGGTTGGGTAACAGGTTGGCTTTTTTACACGGGTTGAAATAGGCCGGGTTAACCTGAAACACTTGTTTTTAGAATTTTAGTAAATATTTTTAGATGATTTAGGAGGATTTATGCATGCAAACTACACTTTCAGCAGTTTTTGACCCATATGGGCCAGTTTTCTTACTATATACAAGCTACTTCTGTTTTACATGTTCAGTTCAACCCATTAGAGATAAAGTAGAACCCAATTTAACCATTCATAAGTAAATGGGTCGAAATTGTCAGCTCACATTTTTTACTGTTAAGGTCAAACTAACTAATTCCCAACTTCCATATTTAGTACGATTTGTGATTGATTTTAAAAGAATCATAATGTGAATATGGAAAATTTACATGTATACACATCTACAAAAAGCTTATATCAATCCATGACTTCATTAAGTTAAATCTTGAGGATGAAAAGTAGTCTAGTTGAACTGAAAACTCAATATGTAAACTTTGTAACATACCAGAGAGGCGTTTGACATCGAGACTTCTCCATATGAACAATCTCGTTCTTGGAGTTGCGAGTCATATGGAGAGCAAACATATGGCATTAGAGGGCCCGATTGGTTATAAAAGTTGGAGTTTCCTGATGGCAGCCCATATGAATTGGCATACGACCCTATGAATCCGTTGACTATATTTCCAAGATCTTCGATAACCTGTTTACTTTTATATAAAGTCTGGTTCGTCGTTCTCTCGTCAACACAAGGAAGAATGTTGCTAAGAGCAGTTTCTGCATGCTGGTGATCCACCCACTGGTCCATAGCCATACATGTGTCCGAGATCGCACTGCAAACACACTATCATTTAGTAGTTTTTTTTTTAATACCATCTGACAACAAATGAATGGCGCAGTCCATTGAAGGATGGGTAATTTGGACGGGTTGATAATATCATATATGATCTTTATCTTACTTAAACTAGTGATTTTTAAGCATGAACTTTTTTTCAAATAGAATATCAAGATATGATCTTTATCTTACTTATCGAGGATCACGAAAACGCCACAAAGAATAAAAGTAACCACGACAAGCAACCATCCACCAATAATAAATCTGAACAAATAAGAAAATCGATCAGGCAAAATGAAGTAATGAAATCACACTCCAGAAATAGAACACAAAAGAAGAACTTACAAGTGGATTGCATTCTTGTGACCAACAATTGACAAATCTGTAATAATACAAATAAGAACATAAGAAATGTAATGAGCAATATGGTGAAAGAGGAAGAGTTATAAAAAATCGAACTTTTTATGAACACTTACAAAGGCCTACAATAGAAACTACAAGCATTACTATTGCAACAGTAATCATTGAAGATCGCCTGAAATAAACAAACAAAACCGGTTTATAAATTTACAAATATGCGAACTTCATACAAAAACTAAAAACGAAAGAGTTCATAAAGTGATCATACACAGCATCAAAGACGGTTCTTATTTTTCTTGAATTCTGGTGGGTTTTTCGACCCAACGTATCTGAGGCGGCTTTTAAGTCAACATTTAGCTTGTCAATACTGTCTTTTACATCTGAAGGAAGATAAAACTGTGCCACGTTGACGGTTTTTGCTAGTGATAAATACCCAGTAATATTTACTAGTGTCTGAACAGTGTAATCTGATTGGTTAACAATGTAATTTAACGTGTCCACTGCCTCGCTATGAAACTCATCCTGCCCGACTGAAAGAAGGATGCATCCAGTCCTGAAAGAAAATAAGATTCTTGCCAAATTGTCTTTCTTTGATTTCAATATTAAAACTTGCTTTAACAAGATCGTAAATACTAACTATTCTTCTATGGTTTTGAGACCCAAATGTAATATTATATATACAAGAATAAAATATTTGGACAATAAGTGGTTTGTGTCAACTAGAATGACCCGATCTGTTTCCATCTGAATCCATTTTGACCCATTACCCAACCAGCCCATATTGCCACCTCCAATCATTTTCTTTTGTTTTTCAATTTTCTGGAAAAAGCCATAATCTTGGTACCCATGTGGTTGGAGGTACTTACGCTGCCGCACATGTGAAAATGATAAGCAAAATCAAGCATATCATCTGGGAACGTCGGGATTCTTTGCCTTTGATATCTATTAATCTCCATCCAAAACAGTGATGTGTGATCATGGCTAAGCCAAATAGCAGAAACCACAAGATAGCGAGAATCAGAGCAGCAGCCCCTGTAAATCCAACAGACTGTACACGATGTCACTAAAGACTCTAAATCCAAGATTCTAAGCTGTTTGCTTTAGAGACTTGTATGGTATACATACCAATACATTTGTACTTCATAATCATATAATACAAGTTTACTAATAAACAAGTCGCTTTATTTCTTTATGTGTAAATGGTTGGAATCAAGACAAAACCACCAACAAGGAGGCCTAGTGGTCAGACTTCATGATGTACTCACAAAAGGTCTCAGGTTCGAACCTCCCTAAGTAAACATATTGGGGTGGCCGGGGAAAAGGTTTGGAAACGGTCACGGGGATACCCCTGTTAGGCCGCGTACATTTGAGTCAAAGACTCGCCCTCCCTGGGTAACCTGAACAGGGAAAACTTTATCGGTTTACCCGGTTGGAATCGAGATAAATCCTAACAATCCTAGTAGTCAATCCATTTAAATCAAATGATTTACTTGCTTCTTGGATTGATTTTGACAAATCCTACATGATCTGCTTCACTAACATCGCTAACTCAAACCAACGGGGTATTTGGATGTGTGCTTAAACTGATTATTGAAGCTAGAAAAGTAAATTTAAGATTAGAGCATATAGACAAAATGACAGAGTTAAGCCCGATTGTAAAAATCAAACTGAAAACGCACATCTAAACAACCTCAAAGTAGGTGATTATAGCACATGGATCATTTAAATGAAACAAATAGAACTTACTGCCCAATAATGCTTATCAGTAATATCCCATCCACCTCGATACCGCCTGAATCCGTTAAGGATATCAGGCCTCTTTGTTCTTGACCCTGCCAACACAAGTGCATCAGATGGTTCATTGGCAGGACCTGGAGCTTCAGCTGAGGATGAAGAGCTCAAGATCCCATTTCTCGAATGTCCCGAGCTATCTTCCCCTACAAGTATCAATAAATTGTACATAAATTCGGAAAAAATTTACGATTTTTCTACTGCTGCAACTCAAAAATCAATCAGAACCCTATAACCTCAAGAAACTCATTCGGGGAACACAGTCAGTTGGATGGTTATATAAACATTAATATCAAGTCAAATCACGAAGAGTAAACAAAAAAATGACAAACGATCACGCTAATTAAAATGTCGGCAAGAGTCATAAAATCCAACAATTATACTAAACGATGCATAAAAAAAACATTGTGAATCATTAATTAATAACACTAGCATTTAGTAAATGATGACACACACACAGACATGAAAAGATAGTATATAATGAAGTAAACTAACCTAGGATAGATGTGAGTTGATCTTTATGGAGTGAAGTGAGAGCTGCTGAAGTAGTACAACTGAAGATGGAAATGAACAAAAACAACAACAATAATGAAACAACATTAATAATGGGCAGCTGCTTCTTTTTCCCCATTATTATTATTGATTGAATGTTGAGTCAGTGTTACAAAATCTCAGTCGGTATATATATATATAAGACATACATAGATATATATAGATATATAAGTTGTGAGTAACAACGTCAGGTAGCACATGTACTAGTGCTTTTGGTTCATGTTACTACTGTCTTTGTTGAAATCTTGTAAGATAATTTATATCTATACATAAATAATGGAGTGTATATATATATATATATACATGAACAGACACAGCAGGAATCTTCTATATATATAGAAAGAGACAGAGAGATTTAGAGTGACAAATGGGTCAGAGGTAAACCAAAGATTGTGATTTGTGAAAGAGGAAAAGGCGGGTTACTTACCGGTTTTTTTTTTTTTTTTACAAACCCTACTTTACGGTTTTATATATACTTTCTTGTTTTTAAAATGGATAAATATAAGAGGTTTTCTTTAGTCAATTTATTTGTAGAGAGTCTATCTATATCTATACTACATTATAAAAGAGATGGCTTGATGTCTTAATTTTTAAAAATTTTAAGAACTTTTTATATATGTAAACTATTTAATGCAACAACTATTTATTTAGTATCTTTTTTTTCCTTTTTTTTTCCTTAATATTTATTTGGCATCTTAATTAACACACAATAAATTAAATTATTAACAAAAATTAAATAAACTATTTATTTGAACACTACTAACAATTTTACAACACCACCATCAATCATGGTCTTATGTCGGCGATCGGTGAAACTGGTTGTCGCCATCCTTAGACGATAACAAGAAACTTTAATTGTTATCAATATTAAAATTTTGACTAATATCTGAATTTAAATAATTTAAAAACCATTACCGTTGCGCATTGCACGGGTAGATTTCTAGTACAGTTTAATCAGGATGTCATATATAACAATTGAAACACGCAACAAAACAAGATATTGAATTTAAAGGTTTTCTTAGTAGCTGTTATTAACGTGCATAAAATAGTTGTATTTTTATTATAAAATTTAAGGGGTGGGCTTTTATAATTAACTTAAGGGTTCTGCTATGTGCTGTTATTAATGTGCATAAAATACTTGTACTTTTATCATAAAATTCAGGGTAGGCTTTTGATAGGGAAGATACAACTTTTTTATAAACGTTAACGAGCATTTTCCTTAACTTAAATAATCATTAGGAATATGAGATAAGTGACTATAGTATACAATTATACACTTATTCACTTCTTTATTTTTAACATTTGATGTGGCATGTGTCAGTATCAGATTTTTAGGTATGTATTAGTCTATCAAATTAGTAATATTTATCATTTTCCTTACAAGATAGATAAACGCATATAGTGACAATTATTCTATATTTTATCTTTTGGGTTTTTGAAAGAAAAAAGATTAATGTGATTAATTTGGTAAGCTTAAACATATGTTTAAAAAATCTAATAATGACATGTGACAGATCTAAAATTAAGATTAAAAGAAAAAATTGAGTAAAATTCATATCACAATACCAGCTTTTTAAATATGCATTTCGACATATTAAACAAATGTTACCATACACTTGCATATGAACTTGTGTATAGTCCACATGTAGGTCCCAAAAAAAGTTAGTTTAATAAGGTGATTAGTTAGCACTGTTTAATATGTGGCACGTGTGGAGTTGATGCACACTACCATCTAATTTTAGATACCGACTCTATTTAATATCTTGGTCAAAATAACTACTATACTTTACAATATTTGGACGTTTTGTTATATTGGAGATGATATATCTGTTACTATCTTTTGATATATTTATCATAATTACGTATTATCAATGTTTATTGTATTTTATATATTATACTAGTTTCAATATCCAATATCCGTACGATTGATTAATTAGTCTTAAATCAAACACAAATTGCATGCAAAATAAGAATGAAACAATAACAGATCATCAAATAAATGGACTAACAATGCACAAATACATATTTACAGAAAGCAATATTTAATGGCATTACAACAATCATATACTCTCTAATAATAGAATATAAAATATATAGAATATAAAATTATTAGTAAAAGGAACAAAGAATATTATAAGAACCAATGAGAGAATAGTAATTGATGTTAAGGGTTGGACTTTACAAATTACAAATTGGGTTTAATTTTAGTTTATATACATGATTTTATGTGTATTCGCTTCGTATATATAGAATACAAATCAAACCTATAAGTCATATATGGAATAAAATTGTATGACCATAAATATAAGTATTATAATTATCTAAGTACTATTTTAAAAATATTATTACTATAAGTATATTAGGTAAAAATGATCACAAATTTAAAAATTAAAAAAAAATTAAATGAGTAATATACAGATCAAAAAGACATGTATCGATGAAGGATTACGCCACATGTTGCTTCAAGAACCCTTCAATTCTGTTTTAGTATATTGGTAGATATTATGATAAATAAATGATTAATACTAATGTATCATCTACCAATTTATATAGCTCAAATCGATTTCCTTTTAACCATTCAAAAAATCCACAATTCATAAATCCTGAAAAAGAATTCAAATAGCGGATACTTAACAAGAGAAATGGCAAGTTTACCAACAAATATTTATAAACAAATTTTACATATTGAGTTGACATAAATAAAATAAGAAGAGAGGTCGAAAAGAAGAAGAAAAAAAAGTAATTCTTTTGATGCTAACTCGGTTTGTAGAAATTTTTTAAAGATTTGTCCGTAGTTGTAGCATTTTTTATTTAATAATAATACTAATTCAGTTTTTTTTTGTTTTTTTTTCTTTGAACATTCAATTTTTTTTTCTTTGAACATTCAATTTTTTTATATTTTGTTGATTAAGATGAAAGAAGAAAATTAGTTTATTAAGATTAGTCGATTGTTAACCATTTGGGTGTTAGCCGAGTGGTCAGAAGGTTTTCCCTTAGGAGTTTCCTGCTGGGGGTTCTCAGGTTCGAATCCTGCCACATGCAAATGTGGTGAGGGGGCCTTAGCAATGCTATACCCATCTAACACATGGGGA